>CAUYON010084346.1:0-85009 GCA_963573935.1 Arctocebus calabarensis | reverse complement strand
CTAAATGTAGAATATAAATGTCTTCATATAGTGATTAAAAGGCCATGAAGGCTATGTTAAATAGTTCAATGAAAATATTACGATTGTATATGAAGTCAGCACATTGTGCCCCATAATTGCACCAATGTACACAATTATGATTTAATAAAAATTTTAAAAAAGATATTTCTTAAGAGGGAATGGTCTAAAATCGAGCTACACAAAATACTTGAGTTATAGACCTTTGCCTGCTCTCTTCTGTTGGGATATTCACTTATACAATAGAGAGTACTGATGGAGAAAAATCCATTTTAACTGATAATTCAACTATTCTTTGTAGGAGAAAATGAAAAGCCAGTGAAATGTGGCTTAATTCACTCTCGGCCATAGTTAATTGTAGGCTACCATTGTAGCTAAAAACATGTACCAGTTGTATGTGTTCAGCTAAATCATAAGTGAATTAAACCATAACTAGAAAGCTAAGTGAAATCAAGTGAAACCAAAGTCAAGGTGTTGAAAACAGCTACTTGGTAATTGGAGTAAAAGGGGAAAGAAACACAATGAGAAAGCCAAACAAAGGCTTAAGCTTGTGAACACAAATGTTGCAAGAAAATTTTAAATTTATTTTAATTAAAAATTTGAAACTTGGGGGCGGCTCCTGTGGCTCAGCGAGTAGGGCGCGGCCCCATATATCGAAGGTGGCGGGTTCAAGCCTGGCCTCGCCGAACTGCAAAACAAAAAAATAGCCGGGCACTGTGGCGGGCGCCTGTAGTCCCAGCTACTCGGGAGGCTGAGGCAAGAGAACCGCTGAAGCCCAAGAGCTGGAGGTTGCTGTGAGCAATGTGACGCCACGGCACTCTACCCAGGGCGATAACGTGAGACTCTGTCTCTACAAAAAAAAAAAAAAAAAGAAAAAAGAAAATAAATTTTGACTACACTGAAGCATTTGGTCATAAAGAGAGACATCGGGAACATTTATTATTGCCTATCAATAATGAGCCAAAAAAAAAAAAATGAAAGCACACTAACTCTCCTTAATTGTGGGAACAGATGAAATTCTAATGTACTTATATAAGAATACATTACACAGGATGAAGGAGACACATAAATATATAAATATATCCAAATATGAATATATCCCATATATAGTGTAAAGTGAAAATATCAAATTGTCTATCATACGATATAGTATAATTTATGTAAATATTGAAATGTGTGAGTCATATTGTCTGGTACTCTTATGTTTTGAAAATAAACTGTTGGGGAAATTTTTAAGAGTGATATTAAAAGGAAAAATTAAAAAGAATGAGAAAGATTTAGCTGCATCTGTAATATCTTATTAAAAAGAGAACTTTTTTTTTTTTGCAGTTTTTGGCCAGCACTGGGTTTGAACCTGCCACCTCCGCATATGGGGCCAGCACCCTACTCCTTTGAGCCACAGGCGCTACCCCTAAACAGGGCACTTTTAATTGAACAAGGAAAAATGTTGCATTTAAATCTGAGCGAGAAACCTCTATCTGTGTCTCTCATACATTATTTTTTATATGTTTAAAATATTTCAAAACTTAAAAATATTTTTTACCAAAAAACAAACATCATCTGGAATTTATTAGCACTCTATGTTTTAGAAATTGATAGTCATCAAAATGCATACGTTTAATAAACCCAGCTGTTTTACTAAGCTCAGCTATTCCATTCTTAGAAATGAGTCTCTGTTTAGATGGCATGAAAGTTACAACAGAACCCAGGTTGATGATATAGAGGATGACATAATCAGTCATTCCAAATTATTTGGGGGGTCATATTTGAAGGTTATAGGGGCGTTAACTATAAAATCAATCAAAGAAAATTGATAGAAAATGTTCCTAAAAAATCTGCAGAAATACCCATAAGACATCTCAAGAGGCAGTCTAAGTTTCACATTAAGAAGTAATTGGGCATATAATTAAATGCCAGAAAGTCAATTGAGTTATCCAAAATGATAAAAAAAAAAAAAAAAGTCACATGTTTTCCGTTCTAGAAACCTGAAGGCCTACCATCCTGGAAAGATGGTTTTGTCTCCTGTCATTCATAGCTCCCTCGTCACCTTATTCACTGTCAAACACCAAGCCTTTTAGAACCTAAATCCTCAAAAATTTATATTCTTTAAAATTATAATAATCTAGACTGTGTCTTCAAAAGTTTCTATGCCTTGACTTCTCTGATGTCATTGTTCACAGATCTCTCTCCTCCTAAATCATTCTGCTGTGTCATTAGAACTTATGATCCCTAATCATCAGTAGACCTAAATTCTCTTAAACAACCCCAGCCCCCCGTATCACTATTGTCTATGTAGTTTTTTGGAGAAGAGATGATTTCTTAAACTTCACAGGCCTCAGAAGAGAGTCAATGTTTTCTTCCCTTCTATCATCCTTTCAGACTGTTTTCAAACCCTTATTAGCCCATGGTCTCAGATTTAACCACCTGCTACTCTTCATGGTCACTTCACTTTCCAATTACCTGATCACTCCCCTTCCTTGACCCAAGACTTTAAATCCTGATTATTTTTTCTAACACTCTACAAGACTTTCAAATTTCAATATTATGCCTCTCCAGCCTTAAAATTTCTCATCACCAAGAGCTTTTACACCCACTTCTGTCATCTAGTTTTTGGGTACACCTAAAACCTTGAGGTCACCGATAACGTCACTACCTGAAAAAAGTATCAACTTCATACTTTCTATCCTGTGACCCACACTCCTAGCCATCATGCTCATCTGTCTAGCATCTCAATTTTTTAAAGGTTCCATTGAGATCTCTAGTCAATTTTTCCTACCATTTCCTCATTATTTTTTGCCCTCTCTAATCCTTCTTTCCTTTCTTATACTAGGTAATATAGAATTACCTATGCTGAGTTGGGGATATTTCTATTTCAACTTTTCCTTCTCAGTTGTACTAGTCTTGCAAACTTCCTATTGTAGTTAAATTTAACCATCCATCACTTCTTAGACAAAACTGGACATTGATGATGAAAAACACCAAACCAAGTTGATTTGTCTCAAATGAGTCTTCATCACTGCTGGGCAGTTCTGGTACACGTCCCTAAACTTTTTTCCCTACTACTCCAAACAACTATTTTATACTTTCTACTGTCACATCAAAATTCTTTTTTTCTTCAGAATTCTTATATGATAGCCTCCCTGTAAACACTCAGCTGTTGACCTTGTCACATACTGCACTGGGAAGGTAAAAACATTAATAAGGCAAGTCATCTTACTGCAACTAGTACCTCCATGTACCAGCTTCCCTCTATTATTAGATAAATTGTCCCTGCCCTCTTCAAAGGGCCACAAGCCCTCATCCAGATCCATTGCCACCACCTGCATATAAGCCATGATCTTCTCTTGTTTGGACTATTGCCCTAGCTGCTTTCTAACAGCTTTCCTCTCTGTTTTTCATAATACGTTCAGTATCTAGCAGCCAGTGTTCTTTTAAAAACAAGCACCGTATCTTATCACACCTGCTTAAAACCATCCAGAGACTTTCCATCACTATTAGTATACAATCTGATATCTTTATTCTGATTAAAAGACAGGTTTGAGGATGGCTCCCCCTTTATCCTTCAGATGTTGGCTTTAAAAATCACCTTTTCAGAAAGGCCTTCATTGACCACCTTCATTATTAAGTAACCTTACTTTAATATCTTTCACCAAACTTCTTTTGTGTCTCTTAAGGGACATATCACTATCTGAAATCTGAAGGAAGAACACAAGGGGGGCGGATCTGAAGCTGCCTGATGCCTAGTGCAGAGATGCAGACAATTCACAGCCCAGCAAAATATGCACAAGAAATAAAGCTCTTATTATTAGAAGAACAAATTATGAGATGGTTTGTTTTCACAGCAAAACCGACTAATATATTAGTATAACTATCTTGAAAACCATAGGAATTAGTCACCTTGTGAAAGTCAGCAGGAGCTCAACTATAGTGGAGAAAATAGTTGTGTGCACTTTACAGAAAAGGCAGTTTGCTGGATGGAGAAGTGGGGTATATTCTTCTAAGTGGTAATCATGGGCCATGGTCTAGGAGATGTGTGAAATGCTGGGGAAATTTTAAGCATTAATGGTTTAGTGGGGTTAGAATGTAAAGCGATTGAGTGAAAATCGTGAAACATGAAGAAACAGTAGGCTGGGCCAGACTATGGAGGTTCTGAAAATAATGTGAATTTATAGTCAGGTCAATAAAGTAAGCTTTACATTAGGGATGGTTTGAGCAAACTGCGGTATTGAAAATCTTACTCTGGAAGCTCTCTGGAGGACCAGAAAATGGGAAGAAGACTGTAAGGACGCTTGCTAGAGTAATCTAGAGTAATCTCGGAAAGACATTTGAAGATTTGGAATAAGATAATCAGATATTTGGTTATTTCTAATGGAAGCATCTGTGAGACTGATTTTTTTTATTCACTTTGTTTTAATCTCAGTGACTTTAGGGTCTTACACTTTTCTACATCTTAGGTAAACTAATATAATACATCAAAATAGGAGAAAAATGTGTACCACCAAGGTGGTAAGAAGGAAAAACAAATAAATGTCACTCTATTTCTCTTACACGTTATCTGAATCCCTACCCACCCCCTTCTGTCTTTTATCTGAACATCACTTTTCAGGAAATGGCAATGTTTCATAATCAGAAAAAGCATCACAAAAATAAAAAGTAACTGCAGTATAATCATATGTGTTTACTGTTTCTCTGCCATCTGCCTACTTACTGCTAAGCACCCCCAATAATTCTGGAACAAGCTTTTCATCATCCAGGCCATTCACCCCTTACTGCTATCAATTAATATTTTACAAAACATGAGATTTCTGTCTACTTAAATCTATATCTCTAATGCACACTTTGCTTTTGACCTTTAGTTCTACACACACATGCCCAGATAAACACACACTTCCTAATGCAGTTGGCTCAGAGAACGTGTGATGCTTATTTTTTAGCCAACTTTCAAGACTAGAAAGTATATAAAATAACCTAACACACAAAGGTGAAAAAAATGGTCCTATTAGTTTACCCAGATAAACTGAACAATAAACCTCCAACTCCAATTTGAGCCTCAAACTTGGGCTGAATACAGAAGATTACCCTTCTTGTATAAGTAAAGAGCATACATAGCAGGTCAGGTTCATGGGCATGTGACCCATGCTGTTTCACAGGTTCCTGCTCCTAGAAGGGTCTTGTGCTTGATTTAATATTCTTTGCTGTTGTCATCTGAAAATTTTGAACATGAAATTCTACATTTTCAGTGTGCACAGGGCCTGTAAATTATGTAGACAGAACTTGGTTTAAGAAATGAGAAATAGGCAGGAATATGAAAAAACATAATTGGCAGGTTAAAGAAAAGAACTTCAAGGCATGATCGTATTCCAGTGCCTCAGTGCAGCCTGGAACCACATGGTGAATACCCACCTCCTGAGCCAGCTTTTCCATTACACCTTGTGAAGGTACATCGGGTACAAGACTAATCAACACTATATCTAATATATTACATAAGCGGTAGGGAGAGACTCAATATTTTATTCTTTATTGAAAAAAAGAAATAGCTGTGACTTTTGTCAAGTGTTTTTGTTTGAGAAAAATTCATAGCAGGAAATCCAGTCCTAGGGCACACTTGTTCACAAGGAAGATGGTTGTGTGTTAGATGGACTTTGTGAGGCTGACTGCTTCACTCTGAATGATCAGAGCCATTAGGAACACGTGGAATGCACATGGACATGTAGAGCACTGGCTAGTTGCTTATCTGTATAATAAAAATTGTAAATGCCATTGAGAGCTCATATTCTGGTATTATGGCCTTGTATCTCTCTCAGAGAGTAACTGAAAGCTTGTATAGTAGGAAGATGTGCAGGAAATGATACTAGTTTGCCTTTAGCTATTTAAAATATCCATTTCAGCAAATGTCATGTCTTCATCCTCCAGAGACACAGTATTTTATTATAGTTGAAGAAATTCACTTCAGGCAATATGTGTGAAAATATTTTAGGGAGATAGGTGTACTATTCAAGGATATCTAGGATGTACAAGGTGCAGACAGTGCACATTTTGGTAAGACACATGTGCTTTTAGGACATAGGCATAAAGTAAACAAAACAGAGAAAAATTAAAATCACAAAGTATTTTCTAATTTTCTACCAAGAACCTTATAAAAAAAATCTTCTTAGTTCCTTTTCAATTCAGGCATATGTCATTTTATTCCATCTTGATTTATTGTTTTTAACTGAAGTTTGTGGCAACCCTGCATCTAGCAAGTCTATTTGGCACCATTTTTCCACTGGCCTCTGCTCACTTCATGTCTATATGTTACATTTGGTAATTCTTTCAATTCTGTCAAGCTTTTCCATTGTTAATATAACTTATGGTGATCTGGGATCAGACATCTTTAATGTTACTATTTCAATTGTCTTAGGACCTCATGAATCATGTCCATATAAGATAAAAAACTTCATAGATAAATAGTGTGTGTTCTGATTCTCCACTGACCAGCTTTCCCCCCATCTCTCTCCTACTCCTCAGGCTCCCTTATTCCTTGAGATACAACAATATTGAAGTTAGGTCAGTGAATGACTCGACAATAGCCTGTAAGTGTTCAAGTGAAGGGAAGAGTTACCAATCTCTCACTCTAAATCAAAAGCTAGAAAGGATTATGTTTAATGAAGAAGGCATGTAGAAAACCAAAATAGTTTCTTTTGCATCAAGCACTAAGCCAATTTGTGAATACAAAGGAAAAGTTCTTGACGCAAATTAAAAGTGCTACTCCATTAAACTCCATCAACAGTCTTAGGACCTCCTGAATCATAAGGTTTATGAATGAGAAGAAAGCAAAACGGGCTCATTGCTAGCAGAAAGAAAGTTTGAGTGGTTTGGGTAGAACCAAATCAGCCACAACATTTCCTTAAGCCAAAAACTAATCCAGAGGAACAGCCTCAGTCTTTTCAATTCCATGAAAGCTAAGAAAGGTGAGGAATCTATAGAAGAAAAGCTTGAAGCTAGCAGAGCTTGGTTTATGAGGTTTGAAGACACCATCTCCATCATATAAAAGTGCAAGGTGAAGTAGCTCATGATTGACAGCAACTTATCTAGAACAGCGGTTCTCAACCTGTCAAATGACTCTTCAAAAGGGTCGCCTGAGAACATCGGAAAACACATTTTTCTGATGGTCTTAGGACCAAGACACTGCTCCTCTATCCCTCTCCAG
This sequence comes from Arctocebus calabarensis, assembly GCA_963573935.1. NCBI lineage: Eukaryota > Metazoa > Chordata > Mammalia > Primates > Lorisidae > Arctocebus > Arctocebus calabarensis. The sequence goes on along the minus strand of CAUYON010084346.1, from coordinate 77,802 downwards.
GCAGGTCTGCCCACATATGAGTACCTGGCATGATGACACCATCTCGCCAACCCCATCACTTACACCCCATACAAGTGCAGGTGTATGTGACAAGGTTGGCACCATAAAGTACTTATGTGGACCAGTCACACATGTGTAGAGAGCAGCTGCTGTGCTGAAAGCAGCAGTATTGGAGGTAAAACAACACTTCATGAATTATAATTACTGAGTAAATGTAAAATCATGTACTGTAACACCATCAACTAATGCAAAAACAAAAAACAAAAAAAAATCTGAGCTCAGCCCCTGTGGCTCAACGGGCTAAGGCGCCAGCCACGTACACCTGAGCTGGCGGGTTCGAATCCAGCCCGGGCCCGCCAAACAACAATGACGGCTGCAACCAAAAAATGGCCAGGCATTGTGGCGGGCACCTGTAGTCCCAGCTGCTTGGGAGGCGGAGGCAGGAGACTCGCTTGAGCCCAGGAATTGGAGGTTGCTGTGTGCTGTGATGCCACAGCACTCTATCCAGAGCTTGAGGCTCTGTCTCAAAAAAAAAAAAAAAAAAAAAAAATCTGTACCATGGGAACTTAATCTTGGTGCTGATGGGTCATTTTATATTCAGCTGTGGTTGGTGTGAATACTGCCTCCTTGTGATAATAACAGGTATATAAAAAAACAACACAGAGGCTCGGTGTCTGTGGCTCAACGGGCGAAGGCGCCAGCCACGTACACCTGAGCTGGCGGGTGTGAATCCAGCCTGGGCCCGCCAAACAACGACGGCTGTAACCAAAAGATGGCTAGGTGTTGTGGCGGGCGCCTGTTGTCCGAGCTACTTGGGAGGCAGAGGGAAGAGACTCGCTTGATGCCAAAGCACTCTATCCAGGGTGGCAGCTGGTAAATCAGGAAACTTTAATGAACTGTATTGACAAAACTATGCCATGTATCATCTTTTGTATTATTAAAGCTATTGTTATATATTATTTTCATTAGCAAAACATCCCATGACAATGCATCGTGTAGAGAAGAACATTAGGAAAAGAAAATATAGCGAGGTTTGTTTTTTTTTTGGCTGCAGTTTTTGGCTGGGGCCAGGTTTGAACCTGCTACCTCCAGCATTTGGGGCCAGCGCCCTACTCCTTGAGCCACATGTGCCACCCCTGAGGCTTTTTTATAGTATGGTTTTACCTCAATAATTGCAGCAGGAATTGAGAAACCACAATGTGTTATTTGTTGTGAAGTTCTATCAGCCGAATCTATGAAGCCGAACAAACTAAAATGCCATTTTGATAGCAAGCCTCCAAGCTTTGCTGGCAAGGATACAAACTATTTTAGAAGCAAAGCTGATAAGCCAGACTTGACACTGGTGGCAAGTACCACAAACACAATGTAGCAGCCGTTGAAGATTCATGTTGAAGCTTCATATTTGGTGGCACTCAGAATCACCAGAGCTATGAAACTTCACACCATTGCTGAGGATTTACTGTTACCAGCAGCCAAAGACATTGTTCAAGTTATGACCAGAGACAAATTTGCTACAAAACTGAGTAAAATTTCCTTATCTAATGACATTGTCCTCAAAAGAATAGATGACACGTCTGCTGACATTCTTGATCAGGTAATCCAAGAAATTAAATCTACTCCACTTCCAATATTTAGTATCCAGCTTGATGAATCTATAGACTTTGCAAACTGTTCACAGTTACTGGTTTACATGAGATATATTAATGATGGCGACTTTAAAGAAGACTTTCTTTTTTTTGCAAACCTCTTTTAATGACAAGTACTGCACGTGATGTATTTAACACAGTTGGTTCATTTCTGAAAGAGCACAAGATCCCTAGGGAAAAGGTTTGTGGTGTTTGCACAGATGGTGCTCTAGCTATGCTAGGATGTCGATCTGTATTTCAACATTTAGTACCGAATGAGTCACCAAAAGTTATCGGATCTCACTGTATGATTCATCCTCAAATATTAGCAATGAAGACACTGCCACAAGGGTTAGAAGTAATGAAAAACATCGTAAGTTCTGTCAATTTTATAAAGGCGAGCACTTTAAACAGTCGGCTGTTTTTGCAACTGTGCAGTGAGTTGCATATGCCAAACAATGCTCTGCTATTCCACACTGAAGTGAGATGGTTGTTGAGAGGAAAAGTTTTAAAACGTGTTTTTGAGCTTTGTAATGAACTCGAGATGTTTTTAAATCAGAAAGCAAGACTGTGGGTAGAGCCTGTGGCTCAGTGAGTAGGGCACCAACCCCATATATTGAGTTTGCAGGTTCAAACCTGGCCCCAGTCAAACTGCAACAACAACAAAAAAATAGCCAGGCATTGTGGTGGGCACCTGTAGTCCCAGCCACTGGGGAGGCTGAGGCAAGAGAATTGCCTAAGCCCAAGAGCTGGAGGTTGCTGTGAGCTGTGATGCCATGGTACTCTACCTAGGGTGATAAAGTGAGACTCTGTCTCTAAAAAAAGAAAGAAAGACTGCAGTTTGAAGCACTTTTCAGCAATAAAAGTGAACTGCAGAAAATAGCTTCCTTGGTTGACATCTTTGCCATCTTGAATGAGTTAAATTTATCCCTGCAAGGACCAGATACAACATGCCTCTATTTGTCTGAAAAGATCCATCACTCCAAAAGAAACTTCAGCTTTGGCAAAAAAAAAAAAAAAAAAAATGGATTAAAATAAAATTTACATGTTGCCTACCTTATCTGCTTTCTTTGAGGAACATGACATTGAACCAGACAAAAGGATTATGATGATAATTTCTGTGAAAGAACACTTGCACATGCTTGCAGACAAAATTTCATCATACTTTCCAAATCTACCTGACACCCCATTTGTACTTGACAGAAGCCCATTCACAGCCAAAGTTGAAGATGTTCCTGAGACAGCACAAGAGGCCTTCATTGAACTTATTACCATGGATGCAGCGACAACTGATTTCTCTACAATGCCAGTTACAAAATTCTGGATCAAGTGTTTGCAGTCATATACTGTTCTGTCTGAGACTGTGTTGTGCCTTCTTCCATTTCCAACAGCATATCTTTGTGAAACAGGGTTTTCCAGCTTTTTGGTTATCGAGTCGAAATATAGAAGTAGACTTATTGGTTTGGCGCCTGTGGCTCAACAGGCTAAGGCACCAGCCACATACACCTGAGCTGGCGGGTTCGAATCCAGCCCCAGGCCCCGCCAAACAACAATGACGGCTGCAAACAAAAAATGGCCGGGCGTTGTGGCGGGTGCCTGTGGTCCCAGCTACTTGGGAGGAAGAGGCAGGAGACTCGCTTAAGCCCAGGAATTGGAGGTTGCTGTGAGCTGTGATGCCACAGCACTCTATCCAGGGTGACAACCTGAAGCTCTGTCTCAAAAAAAAAAAAAAAAAAGAAGTAGACTTATTGTGGAAGATGATCTTCATTGTCCCTTGCAAAGACTGCCCTGAGTATTTCTGATCTGGTGAGAAAGAAGCCACCTCAACCTTCGCACTGAGGTTGGCTTTTAATGCATACTGTCCCAAAATGTAGCAATGTAGTTTACTGTTGTTATATTAAGACTGTTACTCATGCTTCACCATACTTCAAGGCAAAATTTCATTTATCTGTAATTAGAAATAAACATTTCACAATATATAATTACATATTGTTTTGTGATTACTCATTATGCTTAATTATGTTCAATTTGTAACACTGAAAATACATCCTGCATATCAGATATTTACATTACAATTCATAGCAGTAGCAAAATTACATTTATGAAGTAGCAGTGAAAATTGTTTTATGGTTAGGGGTCACCACAACGTGAGGAAATGTTTTAAAGGGTCGTGGCATTAGGAAGGTTGAGAACCACTGATCTAGAAGATCTAGCTAAGATGAGTGATAAAGAGAAGTCAACGAAGAAACGTATTTTCAATGTACATGAAACGTCTTTCTATGTAAAGAAGAGATCATCTAGGACTTTCATAGCTAAAAATAAGTCAATGCCTGGCTTCAAAGTTTCAAAGAACAGACTGATTATCTTGCTAGGGGCAAATACAGCTGGTGGCTTTAAATGAAGCCATTGCTCATTTACTGTTCTGAAAACCCTAAGACTTAAGAATTATGCTAAATCTATTCTGCTTGTGTTTTACCAATGGAATAACAAAGCCACTTTGCTTTGACAGACTCTTTATAGCACCATTTACTGAATAATTTAAACCTACTGTTGATGTCTACTGCTTAGGAAAAAAGATTCCTTTCAAAATATTACTGCTCTTTGACCTTGTATCCACTCACTCAAGAGCTCTGACAGATACGAATAAAGGGATTAACTTTGATTTCATGATTGCTAACACAGCATCTATTGCACAGACCATGGATCAAAGAGTAATTTTAACTCACAACTCTAATTATTTCAAAATATAAGAGGTCTTTATAAAGTTCATGGAAACTCATGTTACAAATAAACTTTGAATGGATTTCAAATATTTTTGTACCTAAATAAACTCCCACTACTTTGTTATGACATGTTGGAACAGAATCTACTTGGAAGGAGAAGACGTCCAACTGACACGAGCCCCTATCAGAGAGTAACATGAATTCTACTAAAATTGAAGCAAGAATAAACATCACATTTATAATGAAGTCAGGATGTAAGAAAAGTGAAATCACTGAACCTTACCAAAAGGTTAGGGAGACAATATCCCAAAGAAATTAGCTATATACAATATGATGACTTGTTTTAAGAAAGAAGATAATGTTAAGGATGAAGCCCATGGCAGCAGCAGACCATCTGTATCAATTAGCAAGGTAAAAAATCTAATTCATGCCATAATTAAAGAGGATCAATGACTAACTATAGAAACAAAACAAACACCATACACTTCTCTACTGGTTCAGCTTACACAATTACACTAAAAAATTAAAGTTTGGCAAACTTTCCTTTTGGAAACGTTTCCATTTGGTACCTTTCACCAAAAGCATTGCACCCAGATCAGATGCAGACAAGAGCAGAGCTTTTAATAGATTTCAATAAACAGGATAAAGATTCCGAATGTATTCAAATAATTATAGCAAAAGATGAAATGTGGTTTTCCCAGCATGATCCTGAAGAAAAAGCACAGAGCAATGGATACTAAGAAGTGGATATGGACCAGTCACAGCAAAATGGAGTATGTAAGAGCAAAGGTCGTGGCAACATTTTTTTCTTTTTTTTCAGATTCTGACGACATTTTGCTTGTTGTCTTTCTGGAGGGTGAAAGAACAATAATATTTGTTTATCAGGACTTCACCATAGAGTCCCTCTTTAACATAACAATGCTCTTGATCATTCTTCTCATAAAACAAGTGCAATTTTGGAAGAGTTTCTATGGGAAATCTTTAGTATCCAGTTCTAATGTGGCTCCTTTTCACTTCCTTGTTTCTTAATCTCAAAAAATTTTTCAAAGGCACCAATTTTTATTTGGTTAATAATGTAAAAAATATTGTGTTGATGTTTATTAAATTTCCAGGACTCTCAGTTCTTTAGGGATGGATTAAGTGCCTGGTATCATTGCTTACAAAGAGACGTTGAACTTGATCAAGCTTATGTTGAAAAATAAAATTTATAATTTTTATTTTTATTTTTTAATTTCATCTTGTCATAAACTTTTTGAAGTACTCTTGTACATTTTACAAGGCTATAATTTCCATAGGTGGCGATTCCTCTGACGAGTCTGTGAAAATTACAAAGTGGGAAAGGATCCACCCTTCTAGATGTCACCAAGAACATTTGTGATTCATGGGAGGTCATATTATCAACATTAATAGCAATTTGGAAGAAGTTGATTCCAATTCCAACCCTCATGGATTACTTGAAGAAATCCAAAGTTTCAGTGGAGGAAGTTACTGAAGATATGGGGAAAATAACAAGAAAATAGAATTAGAAGTGAAGCCTGAAGATGTGACTCTGTTGCTGCAATCTTATGATAAAAATTGAATGAATGAGAAGTTCTTATGACTATGCAAAGAAAGTAGTTTTCAAAATAGAATCTACTCTTGGTGAAGACGCTGTAAACATAGTTGAAAGATTTAGAATAGTACATAAACTTCATTGATAAAGCAACAGCAGGTTTTGAGAGGATTGACTGAAATGTTGAAAGAAATTTTCCTCTAGGTAAAATGCTATCCAACAACACTACATGTTACAGAAATTTCTTTTCTGAAAGGAATTATCAATGGATGTGGCAAACTTCCTTGCCCTAAATTTAGAGTGCTAGAATGTCAGGTGTGAGCCACCATGCCTGTCCCCATTGTCTTAAATTTAGAAATTGTCACAGTCACCCCAACCTTTGGAAACCACCTCCTTTATCAATAGCCATCAATACTGAGGCAAAACCCTTCACTAGAAAAAAGATTAAGATTCACTGAAGGTTCAGATGATAGTTAGCATTTGATAATTATACAGTATTTTTAATTAAACTATGCACATTGCTTTTTAGACATAATGCTAATATACATTTAATAGGCCTTAGTATAGTGTAAATTTCACTTTTCATTGCCACTGCAATATTGAAAACAAAATTCATGTGATTAGCCTGTGGTGGTAGTCTAGAACCAAACCCACAATATTTTCAATATCTCCAAGGTATGCTTATGGGGGTAACATCAACACATTTTTATTTCAAAATATTAAGGGGGTACAAATGTTTTTATTGCATGGTTATCTTGCATAATGTTTACACCAGGCCTTTTGGTATGCACTTCACTAGAATAGTGTTCATTACACCCAATTGGTAATTATTTATTTATTTATTTATTTATTTATTCATAACAACATCTTGCTCTCTTGCCCATGCTAGATTACAGTGGTATCATCATAGCTCACTACAATCTCAATTTCCCCAACTCAAATGAACCACATGCCTCAGTTCCCTAGGTAGCTGAGACTTTAGGCACATGCCACCACTCTGGGCTAATTTTTCTATTGTTAGTAGGGATGGGGTCTTGCTATGTTGCTCAGGTTGGTCTCAAACTCTTGACCTCAGGGATTCTCTCCCACCTCAGTCTCCCAAAGTTGTACGATTATAGGCAGGAGCCACCATGCCCAGCCATGGAATACTTGTAAAAACTCAACTGATTCTCGGAGAGGGGGCGCCTGTGGCTCAAAGGAGTAGGGCACCAGCCCCATATGCTGGAGGTGGCGGGTACAAACTGCCACTGGTGGGTAGCCAAAAACTGCAAAAAAACAAAACAAAACAAAACAAAAAAACAAAGAAAAAAACATCAACTGATTCTCAATGTGAAAGGAATTTTTTTCACAGCCCAAAATGAGAGCAATCATCAGGATCTCTGCCTAAATTATATTATAAATATTCAGAAAATTATAGTTCAGTAGAAGTCTTTTGAGAAAATCAGGCACCTGAAAGATGATTTTGAACAATCCCTAACCACATTTGAGCCTGAAGATGTTGGTTCAAAATCTTCAATTTGTCTTGTTAATTCTTTTTCTCTGTTCATTTCTTCCTCTTTATCTCTTGCTTCAAGTGTTTTACGACTTCTTTCCACAGCTGTTCTTCAAGTTTGTTCAAACGTTGCTTCCAAGTCAAAAGTGTGAGCTTTTTTTCCGAACCCGGTAAAGCCCATGGTGACTGCCAGCTGCAGGTCCGATCTGGAGGCGTCTGAGCCTGCCACTTCGCTGGGCTGGGAATGCTCCATGGCTGGCTGTACACCACAGTACCAGCCACAGACGTATCTGAAACAGCAGCGGGCCAATTTACTGCAAGACCTCCGCAAACCCCCAACCCAATTGGTAATTTTTTTTTTTTTTTTTGCAAAAAGGAAGGGTAAAGTTTATTACAAGCTTAAGCTCGGGCGTTCAGCTCCATCAGAATGGCTGATCAATCTGAGCAGCCCCGAGGGGTTGGGCTGAGGTATTCTTATAGTACAGAAAGGAAATTGGGAAGGGGGAGTGGGATAAGGGGAGTGGGATAAGGGGAAGGTGGAGTAAGGATGAGTCCAGGTGTCTTATCACTTGCTAATTGGATACCTCGGTGGTGCCAGAAACGGGTGGGTGGTTGCTAATCAGGAAGGGGCAGGTATTATTCAACCGGTGGGGGTGGTCAGGAGAACTGAAGCAAGGAACCAAAATTTGCAGAACTAGCATTACACAGCAAATTACACAGCGACCTGTAAAATGGAGTCAGTTAACAAAATGGGGTTACTTTGGTCCTTTCATTCTCCCCTTCTCTTGTAGCTGAAGGACCAATCACGGTACTTTTAGTCTAGGGAAACATGTTGGGTCCTGTTCATGCACTTTACTCTGTCTAAGCTTAGAGGTCTATAAGTATTCAAAACTTTAGCTTATTATTTGCACTAGTTCTGTTATGAAGGCTAGCCCATTGTCAAGTTTAAAACAGAGTGACAACCTAAACCATGGGATGAGTTCTCTGGGCAATATTTTACTATTTTAGGAGTCCGTTTATCCTGATGGGGAAGACTTTTACCTCTTCCAAGTCTGATAGACCCTCACCAGCAAGTTCTTGTTCCTTCTAAACCTGGGCATTTCAGTAAAGTCCACCTGGAAGTCCTCGAAGGATGTTGCTCCATACCACTGGATTCCTGGGGGTACCATCAGTCCTTGGCCCATGTTGAACTGGCTATAGGTGACACACTGTAGACTGACACTTTTGGCCAGGGTTGCTAGGTGGGAGAGGTAGAAGTACCGGCCCAGCAACTTCATGAAATACTCCTGTCACCACGGTGGCTCCTAGAACCTGGGGGACTGCTACTCAACCATCTGGCATCTTTATCCATCCTCCCTCTGCTTCCTAGCTCCCCTCCACTCCAATTGGTAATTTTTTAACCCTCACCACTCTCCAAATCTCTCCCTTTCTTCGTTTCCAGTGTCCTTTATATCTCTTTGTGTCTGTGTGAACTACTGTTTAGCTACCATTTGTTAGTGAGAAAGTAAGAAGTTTGGTTTTCCATTATAGATATACTTTGTTTGGGATAACGATCTCTAATTTCATCTAAGTTATTGCAAATGACAATATTTCATTCCTTTTTATGTCTGAGTAGCACTCTGTGGTGTGTGGGTGTGTGTGGGTGTGCACATGTGTGTGCATGTGTGTGTGTCCAACTTATTTTCCTTTGGGTGGATACCCAACAATGGGATTGCTCAATGAGGTTAATAATAAGTCTACATTTATTTCTTTGAGGAATTCCCATACTGTTGTCCATAGAGGTTGCCCTAATTTGCAGTCCTATCAACAGTGTATAAGCACTTTATACTGCTTACATACCAGCATCATTTGTTTTATGGCTTTCTCATAATGAACATTCTGACTGGGATAAAATGATATCTCACTGTGGTCTAAATTTTCATTTCCTCAATGATTAATAATACTCAGCATTTTCTCACATTTGGTGGGAATTTGCATATATCTTCTTAAAAAATATGCATGTGTTCTCTATCATTTTTTTGATAGTGTTGTTTGTTTCTTTCTTGCTGATTTGTTAGAGTTCTTTGTAGATCCTGGATATTAGTCTTTTGTCAGACTTAAAATTTGTAAATATTTTCTGCCTTTTCCTTTGCTCTGCATAGGATTTTTAAAATTTAATTAAGTCATGTTTATTTTTGTTGTTGCTGTATTTGTCTTTGGGGTCTAAGGCATAAATTATTTGCCTATGATGATATTTAGGTATTTTTATATTGTGAAAGGGTTTTGAGGGAAAATAAGTTGCTTTAATAATGTAGTGTATGGAAAGGATTACTTTAATGATTAAATTTGCACATACATTATTAAAAGCAGAACTTTTCCCTTTAAATTTTTTATTTCAATAGATTTAGGGGTACAAGTATTTTGTTTGTTACACAAATGAATTATACATGTAGAGTAAAAGTGAGGACTTCCCACACATAACCCAAATCGTGCACATTGTACCCAAAAGACAATTTTTGATCCTTTTTAGTCTCCAACATCCATTATATCATTCTGAAAGACCATGCGAACCCATCATTTAGCTTTTATTTATAATTGAATACCTTTTGGATTTGTTTTATCCTTCCTAAGATACTTCACTTAGGACAATGGCTTCCAGTGCCATACATGTTTCTATAAAAGATATAATTTAATTATTTTTATGGCTAAATAGTATTCCATTGTATGTGTGTTTGTGTGGGTGTGCATATGTATGTGTGTATATATATATATATATATATGTATATAAATACAATATGTATATATGTATGTATATATAATATATATTAAGAATAATTATATATATTAATATTATATACATACATATATATACATTCTTAAATCAGTCATGCCCTGATGGATACTTAGTTTGATTGCATATCTTTATAATTGTGAATTGTGCTACAATAAACACGCTGCATGTCTTTTTGATATGACAACTTCTTTTCCTTGGGGTAGGCACCCAATGGTGAGATTGTGAGGTTTAATGGTATGTCTACTTTTAATTCTTTGATGAAGCTCTATACTGTTTTCCATAGAGGTTGTATTAGTTTACATTCCCACCGGCAGTGTATAAGTGTTTCCTTTGCCCTTTATCCATAATAACATCTATATTTTTTCACCTTTTAATAGTTGCCATTTCACTTTTAATAGTTAATAGTTATGGCATTAACATAAGCAGAAGTGAAAGCAAAAACCCTAACCCTAACCCTACCATAACTATTAACTGTTAAAAATGAAATGGCAACTATTAAAAAGTGAAAAAAAATAGATGTTATCATCTCAATAGAAGCAGGAAAAAGCATTGGATAAAGAGCATTAGATAAATAGGTAATCTCAATAGATGCAGAAAAAAGCAGTGGATAAAACCCAGTGCTGCTTCATGACAAAAACCCTTAGAAATGAGGCATAGAGCATGGAATTCAAAGAGACTTTTCTCTTTAATCCGTATGGTATTTCCATCAGGTAAACCAAGGGTTTCACATGATGTTCATTCAATAAAATGTCTACTGAATGAGTGAATAGAATTGGATTGAAAACATCAGGTTCTAAAGAAGAAATATAATTATATGACAAAAATTAATGACCAACTCAAAAACTCATTTGGAATTGCTGTAAAATTTTTGGACTATGGAAAGTAAAATTCTGATTAATTATAAAGGCAAACATAGCAGAAAGAATTTAAATTATACCAGATTTGTTTTTCTGATTATAGAAAGTCAAAGTTAGCAAAGTTAACTGTTTTAAATCAGAAGTATCCAGCTGGTGCCCTATGGATTGTATCAAATGAGCAGATGTATTTATGTATTATTTTTTTAAAATTGAGCCAATTTCTTAAAAATAATCAGGAAATATCACACATTAAAAAGGTTTCTCTAAAAAACTATGAAGATCTTGTAATAGATCTGCATTTCTACACAGACACAATTTGCTGAAGCTAAAAAGATACTACCCCCAATAAGACAGATTATAGAGACAATAGTTGTCCATGGTCTCTACCCTCCATTTCTGGCTCTCTGACATTTTATCTGGTCCTGTTATTATTTCCACTTCCCTGTTTGCCCCTATATGAACTTCAGTATGTGACTGTGTTTCAAATATTCTGAAAATTAATTGATATGAATTTTAATAGACCTTTATCTGGAGAACAATTATAGTGCCTGAATAAACTCTGATTCTGTCTACTAAATCTCTATGTAGGAAAAGACAAAATTGTATCTCTTGATAAGAAAGCAAACTACAAGTGTATTCAATTTTTTTTTCTTTTTTTGAGACAGAGTCTTACTATGTCACCCTCGGTAGAGTGCTGTGGCTTCACAGCTCACAGCCACTTCAAACTTTTGGGCTTAAGTGATTCTCTTGCCTCAGCCTCCCAAGTAGCTGGGACTACAGGCACCCACCATGATGCCTGGCTATTTTCTTGTTGCAGTTGTCATTGTTGTTTAGCATACCTAGCCCAGGTTTGAACCCATAAGCCTGGGTATATGTGGCCAGTGCCCTACCTACTATGGGCATCGCCCAAGTGAATTAGAATTGAATATTTTTTCTGTCTCCTCAATGAATTCAAATCTTTAAAAAGATATTGAAAATATCTGATTACATTTACAGAAATCTCTAATAGAGATAATTCTTTGTTTCATACAGTAATTCGGATGATAGCATTGTACATCTAGTAAAAACTGTTGTCTAAACAGGATGTATAATATAAAACAACAAAGAAGATAAGCTTCAGAGGGCTCAATAACTTGATTCCAACAACTTTTTACTTCTAAATTTGACACTGAAACAAAGAGAGCTATATAAATAGACTTATGCCTACAAGGCAACTAGCCCATAAGCATAAGTTGATTTGATCAGATCTGAAAGAAATAAATTTTAAAAAGTTAAAGTTGGTTTTTTTTTGTTTCTTTTTGTGGAGACAGAGTCTCACTCTATCGCACTCGGTGGAGTGCTGTGGAGTCACAGCTCACAGCAACCGCCAGCTCTTGGGCTCAAGCGATTCTCTTGCCTCAGCCTCCCAAGTAGCTGGGACTACAGGCGCCCGCCACAGTGCCCGGCTAATTTTTGATGCAGTTCGGCCAGGGCTGGGTTTGAACCCGCAGCCCTCGGTATATGGGGTCGGCACCCTACTTGCTGAGCCACAGGCACCTCCCTAAAAAGTTAAAGTTATCAGTGTATCAAAGCAGTTGACAAGTACGTGGTTCTTGAACTGGCAAAGATATTAATGAAAAAATATCAAAATATTAAAAGTACATTGCAAAAAACAGAGTATATACAATCTACATAAACAGTGTGGCAATTGTGGGAAAAAATGCTAGGAAAGGAATCTTACTAACAGCCTCATATAAATTTATAAAAACATCCTCATATGCTTCTTCAATGATAATTCACTTGAGGGTAGCTGCTTTTAGGAGGTGTCACAGTCAGCTAGTTGTCTAATTCAATGCTGTTTTCATCAGGCACCTTTTGGCTAACTATTATGTAAAGTTTGGGTTATTGTAAATAACATTAGGTTCTTGTAAATAACGTTGGGTTATTATAAATAACATTGCTATGAGTATGTGCACATGCATTTAGGTAGATATAAGCACTAATTTCCCTTTGGTATATACCCAGGAATGGAACTTATGTGTCCTAAAGTAAATATATATATATTTTTTTATTTTTACATATACATGTGTTTATTAGGTTTCCACTTTTTGCCTCCACAGAATTAAAAAGGCTTAAAATTTAATAGCAATAGCAATGTTTAAGATAAGGACTAGAAACAAAAAACTCATAAAGAATGAACGAAGATAAATACATTCAGAAAAGAAATCAGACGACTGCTGCATCAAAATAGTAAGCAAAGTTAATAATAATAATGCAAAGAAAGTAACGTTCACATTGTCATATAAGAGTATGTCTATTACAGAATGTTTTGACTCTGAGCCTCAGTATGGAGTCATTAGTTAACTTATTTTTTTTCCAAAGTCTCAAAATACAGCTAATATTTATAAATAAAAGTAAAAGATAATTTCAAAAAACAGATCATGCCAAATCTTATAGACAATAGAAAAAGAAGAAATATTCCAAAATCATTCTACTTGGTTACCCCTAGTATTAAAATTGGAGAAAATATATTGTTATAAGGGGAAATTACAAACGTATTTCACTTATAAATGAGGATGCAATATCCTAAACAACATATTAACAAGTTGAATTAAAAATTAGTGTTTATGGGCGGCTCCTGTGGCTCAAAGGAGTAGGGCACCAGCCCCATATGCCCTGGAGGTGGCGGGTTCAAACCCAGCCTGGGGCCAAAAAACTGCAAAAAAAAAAAAAGAAGAAGAAGAAGAAGAAGAAGAAGAAGCAGGAATCCTATATATTCAATTTTGATACGAGGACAATTAATGACACAGTGGGGGACGGGGGAAGGGGAGAACAGACAGAGAGAGAGAAGGAGGGAGGGAGTTAGAGAAAGAAAACAACAAAAAAAGAAAATAAAACAGAAAACAAGAAAACAAAATATCTATTTTTAATTTTGGTAAATACGGCTAAATGTTATTACTAATTAATATAATAATTAGTAAAATGGGATTAAATGTAATCATCTGTATATTTATTTTTTGCTCCTACATTCTTCTTTTCTAATATTTGGATTTCCAAACCCTTTCTATTATTTCATGTTTCTCTCTTGCATTACTGTTTAAATTATACTGTCTTTAAACATTCTTTTAATGGTTGCCTTAGAAATTATAACATGCATCCTTATTATCATAGTCTGCTTTAAATTTGAAACATATCACTTCCTAATCACAAGGTTATTATATTTTAACTCTTCTTAAATACTTTTTGCATTTTGTGTTCTTATTTTCATATATTTTCCTTCCATATGTGTTTAAAAATCCCATATTATAATTACTAATTACACTATTATTTCCCTATTCCCATGTGTTTAACATTTCTGTTAATCTTCAATGTTTTCCTTGTTTCTGTGGTTTAATCAAGAATTATTTTTCTGGCTTGGTGCCTGTAGCTCAAGCGGCTAAGGCGCCAGCCACATACACCGGGGCTGGCAGGTTTGAATCCAGCCTGGGCCTACCAAAAAACAATGGCAACTACAACCACAAAATAGCCAGGTGTTGTGGGTGCCTGTAATTCCAGCTACTTGGGAGGCTGAGGCAAGAGAATCACTTAACCCCAAGAGTTGGAAGTTGCTGTGAGCTGTGACGCCACTGCACTCTACCCAGGGTGACAGCTTGAGACTATCTCAAACAAACAACAAAAAAAGAAGCCCTTTAATATTTCTTTTCTTTCTTTTTTTTGAGACAGAGCCTCAAGCTGTCACCATGAATAAAGTGCTGTGGCATCACAGCTCACAGCAACCTCCAATTCCTTGACTCGAGCAAGTCTCCTGCCACTGCCTCCCAAGTAGCTGGGACTACAGGCATCCACCACAATGGTGGGCCATTTTTTGGTTGCAGCAGTCATTGTTGTTTGGTGGGCCCAGGCTGGATTCGAACTCGCCAGCTCAGGTGTACGTAGTTGGCACCTTAGCCCATTGAGCCACAGGTGCCGAGCCCCTTTAATATTTCTTATATCACAGAATACAAATTACTTGGTAACAAAGTTGCATATACATGAATGTGGGTTTGTGTATGCACGTAAACATATTTTATTCTGCCTTTAGCTTGAAGAATACTTTAGTTAGATATAGGATTCTAGATTGACATTTATTTTCTTTCAGTACTTTAAGAGTCAGTGTTTTTTCTTGTTTTCAGATTCTCTGTTGAATATCTAGCCACTAATATTTGCGTTGTTCCTATTAGTTGTTTTTTTCTTGATGTGTTAATATTTTATTTTTCTATAATTTTCTAACGTACCTACGTGTCATTTTTTCTTTTTCTTTTTCTTTTTTTTTTTTTTTGTAGAGACAGAGTCTCACTTTATCGCTCTCAGTAGAGTGCCATGTCATTACACAGTTCACAGCAACCACTAACACCTGGGTTTAGGTGATTCTCTTGCCTCAACCTCCCAAGTAGCTGGGACTACAGTCACCTGCCACAATGCTCGGCGATTTTTCTGTTCTGCAGTTCGGCTGAGGCTGGGTTTGAACCCGCCACCTTTGGTATATGGGGCTGGCACCCTACTCAATAAGCCACAGGCACTGCCCACCTAGGTGTCATTTTATTTGTATTTATCCTGTGTGGGGCTTCTGATTTTAAATATTTAGCTGAATATATTTCATAAGATTTGAAAATTTCTCTGGCTCGGCACCTGTGGCTCAACGGGCTAAAGCGCCAGCCATGTACACCTGAGCTGGCAGTTTCAAATCCAGCCCGGGCCTGCCAAACAACAATGACGGCTGCAACCAAAAAATGACCGGGCGTTGTGGCAGGAGCCTGTAGTCCCAGCTACTTGGGAGGTGGAGGCAAGAGACTCGCGTGAGCCCAGGAATTGGAGGTTGCTGTGAGCTGTGCTGCCACAGTACTCTATCCAGGGTGACAGCTTGAGGCTCTGTCTCAAAAA
This sequence comes from Arctocebus calabarensis, assembly GCA_963573935.1. NCBI lineage: Eukaryota > Metazoa > Chordata > Mammalia > Primates > Lorisidae > Arctocebus > Arctocebus calabarensis. The sequence goes on along the minus strand of CAUYON010084346.1, from coordinate 61,881 downwards.
AAAAAAAAAAAAAAAAATTGAAAATTTCTCTTCAAATATTCATTTGTCCTATATTCTTCCCCTCTCTCTCTCTCTGTCTCTCTCTCTCTCTATACATGCACACACACACACACACACACACACACATCTTTCTCTTCTCTTTCTGGGATTTCAATTACACATACGTATGTGTCCTATGTATGTCTTACATTCTTTTGTTCATGTTTTCCTTTGAGGTTTATTTATTTTCAACTTTATAGTTTTATCATCTGCCATTTCCAGTCAGCTGTGAATTCATTCCTTCCATTTATTATTTCATATATTCATCTATTTTTATAGGTAATCCTAGACATGGTGTATGAGATGATGTGCTTTGGAATCTCTTAAGTTACTTATCTACCTGAAAAATATGTGAAAGTTTGTTCTAGAACATAGATTACATTAACCTTTTCAGAGTTTAGGTTTGCTATAATAAATCTCTTTCAATCCTGTTTTTACTTGTAGGTCTTAATCCTTACTTCTGTGGCAACGTTCTTAGAACATAAAAAGTCCTCCTGTAATCCACATGTGGCCCATGGGTTGCAATTTGGACACTCCTGCAAGGCATCTTGCCTCTGAAATCACATTCACCTAGGTAGCTCAAACTGTGAGTTCTGTTTTCTCAACTCATTGAGACAAGCATACTTAGACTGTACATTCCTGCATCACATTTTCAAAATGCCACCAAGGAGCAGGCTAGGGTACAATCAGGGCCTGCTTCACATGTCTTCCTTCTCTTAATGATGACAGCTACACATTTGTTGCAATAGACTGAACGTGGAGTCACTTATTCCCATAGGAAATGTCTCTAGATATTCTATTTGATTTCTTTTCAAGCTCAGTAGTATTTTTGCCATATTTAAATTGCTACACAGTTACTAGTTATCAACTTCATATTTTTGCATTTTTCTAATCTACAATATGCATTGATTCTTTTTTACAGTTTCCAACTCTGTGTTAATATTTCCTGCCATTTCGTTTATTTAATTCATGTCTCTTCCATCCTTTATAGCACAGAAGTCATAATTATTTTAAAGTTTTCCCTCTCCCCCTTCTCCTCCTTCTTATTCTATTTTCTTGAAATAATTATGTAGAATTGGTATTATGTCTCCCTTAAGTATTTTCCAATGAAACTATTTTGGCCTAGCATTTTCTTTTATGGAATATTTTAAACTACATGTTAATGCCATTAAAAATATAAGATAAATTGTATTTATTTTTGTGTGGATATTGATTTGAATTTATGATTTTCAAAGAATCCATCAATTTTATACGTTTTAGAATTTATGATTATAGAGGTTCATATTTTTCTTTTCATATCTGTGGAATCGGTAGTATTCAGTATTTTATTATTTATTCCTAGTGTTGATTATTTGTGTCCTTTTTTTGTTGGTCAATCTCACTAAAGTTTTACCAATTTTATTCATCTTTTCAAGTTCTAGCTTCTGGTGCTATTGATTTTACCTATTGTTATTATCTTTTTTGATTTCACTGATTTCTGCTGTAATATTTATAATTTCTTCCTTCTGCTTTAGTCAACTTTAATTTGCTTTTCTTTTTATAGTTTCTTGAGTATGAGTCATAGATTACCAATTTTTAAAATTTCATCGCTTATATTATTATTATTAAATGTTATAAATTTTCTTTTCACTTTACCTATAACACTGTAGCTACATTCAACAAATTTTGATTTTGTATTATGTTTTTATTTAATAAAACATACACTATATTTCTTTTGCATAGGGTATTTAGAAATGTATTATTTAATTTCTAAATATTTGGGTATTTCCCAAATGTCTTTCTGTTACTGACCTGCAGTTGAACTCTACTATGGTTCCCAAACACTACCTTTTATGATTTCTACCCTTTGAAATTTGTGAAGTCTTCTTTCTGTTGTCTTATCTTTGTGAATGTTCCACGAACATTTTAAAAGAATTCATATTCTGCTACTGCTGGTAGAGTGTTCAGTGTATGTTGTATGTCAAATAGATCCTGTCTGTTAGTTGCATTGTCCAGATCACCAATAACCTTCCTAAATGTTTGCCTCCTTGTTTTATCCACTATTCTGAGAAGCATGTTGTGTATTCAACGATAGTTATGCATTTGTCCTGGGCTTCTTTCATATTAATCACATATTGTTTCTTGTGTACTGAAGCTCTCTTTTTAGGTGCGTACACATTTACCATCATCACATTCCCTTGAACAGTCAAACCCTATGTCATGGCTCGGCGCCTGTGGCTCAACGGGCTAAGGTGCCAGCCATGTACACCTGAGCTGGCGGGTTCAAATCCAGCCTGGGCCAGCCAAACAACACTGATGACTGTAACCAAAAATGGCCCGGGGTTGTGGTGGGCGCCTGTAGTCCCAGCTACTTGGGAGGCGGAGTCAAGAGAATCACCGAAGCCCAGGAATCGGAGGTTGCCGTGAGCTGTGATGCCACCGAACTCCATCCAGAGTGACAGCTCCAGGCTCTGTCTCCAAAAAAAACAAAAAACAAACAAACAAAAAAACCCTATGTCATTATATAATGTTCTCTCTTTCCCTGATAATACTTCTTGTTCGGCAGTCTACTTTGACCGGGATTAATTGAACTATTTCAGGTTTCTTCCAATTAGTGTTTGTAGAGTGTATTTTTTTCTCTAGTCTTTTACTTTTAAAATATCTGAATTTGTGCTTAAATCATGTGTCTTTTATCGAGCATATAGACAAGTTTGCTTTATATCTGATTTTACCATCTTTGACTTTTGATTGCTATGTTTACACAATTCCCATTTAAAATTGTTTAAATCAAAATATTCCATTTTGCTTATTGTTTTCTATTTGTTTTGTTTAGTCCTTTTTTCTTCCATATTTCCCTCTTATTTTTTCTATTCTCTAGGTTTAAGTGTTTTCATGATAAAATGCTAACTCATCCATAGAAATATTATTCGGGTATCTTGTTTTTTGCAGTTTTTGGCCGGGGCTGGGTTTGAACCTGCCGTGTCCTTTTAGGCACAGGCAAGGCCCTCAGGTATCATTTTTAAAACATTTTTAGTACTTGCCCTAGAACTTACAATATGCATTTTTACTAAATCTCAGCCCGTCTTCAAATGATATTACAGCTGTCACATATACTGTCAGAGCCATATAACATTATTCTGTCAATTCCTTCCTCCTACTCTTCTACATTTTTCATTATACATTTCATTTTTACATGTGCTGTAAACACACAATGTATTGTTGCAACTTTGTTTTAAAGAACTATCCTTTAGAGCTGCAGTCCCCAGCCCCTGAGTAAGGGACTGGCACTGGTCTGTGGCCTGTTAGGAACTGGGCTGCACAGCATGAGGTGAGCGGTGAGAGAGCATAAAACTTCATCCAGATTTACAGCTGCACCCAAATGCTCACACCACTGCCTGCGCTCTTCCCCCGTTATATCCCTTCCACCTCCATCCATGGGAAAATTGTCTTCTGTGAAAAGCAGTCCATGGTGCCAAAAATGTTTGGGACCACTCCTTTAGAGGAAAAAAGAATTATTTTTCTTTGGGTATTTTGGAGTTTTTTTTGGCCGGGGCTGGGTTTGAACCCATCTTACTTTGGGGGCCTTACTCCGTTGAGCCACATGCGCTGCCTTTACTTTGAATGTTCTAATTTGTATGGTCATAATTTCCTCACAACAGCAAGACAAATTCAGGGCTCTTAGTTGGTAAGTCGGAGTCTACCATATAATTTCTTCCTTAGAATTATTTCAGAAAAAACCTAGATTGGGTGGCACTTGTGGCTCAAAGGAGTAGGGCGCCCACCCCATATGCCGGAGGTGAGGGGTTCAAATCCAGCCCTGGCCCAAAACTGCAAAAACAACAAACAAAACAACTGGATAGTAGTTAAAGGTAATGGTGCCTATTTTTTAAAAACATTTTGAAATCTAGAATGTAGTGGTTGTAAAAGGCGATTGTATACAATAAGCTTGGAGAGATTATCTGAAATTGGAATATGGATAGTCATTGATATCTGCGATTGGGATTTTTTTTCAGTGGACAATTGAGTGATTTTCTTCACAGGTATGTTTTGGGAAATTTGGCTTGGGAATTAATTTTAGGATGAATTAGAAGGGTGAGAATATGACTTTTCTAGTTTAGGATAGTAACAGGAAAAATGAAAAAAGAATGGATAAAAATAAGAAAGAATTAATATGTTGTTAGCTAAAGGTGGGGAGATATAGCAGATAGAGACAATTCAAAGTATTATAAGCAAAGTATGATCATACACCTTCTGATGAGGCAATTTCACTCTCAAGTAAAACCTCAAAAAAAAATTGTGTACATTTGTGCACAAAAAGACAACTAAAATTTTGTTTATAACACCACTGTTTCTTATAGTCTGAAATAGAAACACCCAAAATTCTTCAATAGCATAATGCCATACTAAAGTGAAAAATGAACGGGCTACTACCATCAACAACATAGTTTGGGCAGTGCCCATGCCCCAGTCAGCAGGGCATCAGCCACATACACCTAGGGTTCCAGGTTCGAATTCAGCCCAGGTCTGCTAGTCAACAATGACGACTGCAACCAAAAAAATAGCTGGGCATTGTGGCGGGCACCTGGAATCCCAGCTGCTCAGGAGGCTAAGGAAAGAGAATCACTTGAGCCCAGGAGTTTGAGGTTGCTGTGAGCTGTGATGGCACAGCACTCTACCCAGGGTGACAGAGTGAGCCTCTGTCTCAAAAAAAAAAAAAAAAGAAGAAAACAACATGGGTTAATTTCATATGTATTGTGTTGAGTAGCCAGATACATAGCAGTACTAACTATATGATTCAATATATATACTTTTCAAGTGCAGCTGGGAAGAATCTATGGCGTCAGAGACCAGAATTCACTTCCTCTCTGAGAGAGATTTAACTGGGAAGAAGCAAGAAGGAAATACTGAGATACAAGCAGTGGTCTATTTCCTGGTCTGGTTGATGATCACATGAATATCTTAACCTCATGAAAATTCACCAAATTATTTACGTATTTTTCTGCATTTATTTTATACTTCAAAAAATATTTCTTTTACAAAAAACTGGTATCAAATTTATCTTCTCATATTTTATAACACTTCATAAGTAAGTCCTCGATAAATATATATTAAATAAATGAGTTATGAACTTAGGAATTTAGATTATCTCACAAATATGTGATAAATGCAGGCACATTCCATTCAATTTTTAGAAAACATTTTTTTTTTTTTGAGACAGAGCCTCAAGCTGTCACCCTGGATAGAGTGCTGTGGCATCACAGCTCACAGCAACCTCCAATTCCTGGTCTCAAGCGAGGCTCCTGACTCCGCCTCCTAAGTAGCTGGGACTACAGGCGCCTGCCACAACGCCCAGCCATTTTTTGGTTGCAGCCGTCATTGTTGTTTCCTGGCGTGGGCTGGATTTGAACCCACCAGCTCAGGTGTACGTGGCTGGCGCCTTAGCCTGTTGAGCCACAGGCGCCGAGCAGAGAAAACATTTTCAAATTAATATTATTTGATTGTCTACAAAGTAAACCCAGCGTGTATGTACATCCATAAGAATATGAATATATGTATATTCATATACGTAAAACATTTGTAAATTACTTTAAGACATGAACCAAACAGGAGCACAAAATCAAAAATGAAAATATGAATATAGGCTCGGTGCCTGTGGCTCAGCAGGCTAAGGCACCAGCCACGTACACCTGAGCTGGTGGGTTCGAATCCAGCCCTGGCCCACCAAACAACAATGATGGCTGCAACCAAAAAATGGCCGGGCGTTGTGGTGGGTACCTGTAGTCCCAGTTACTTGGGAGGCAGAGGCAGGAGACTCACTTGAGTCCAGGAATTGGAGGTTGCTGTGAGCTGTGATGCCACAGCACTCTACCCAGGGTGACAGTTTGAGGCTCTGTCTCAAAAAAAAAAAAAAAAAAGAAAACATGAATATATGTACACATGTATATACGCAAATGTGTGTATATGAAGATATGGATACATGAGTGTATGCATCTTATTTTGCTTTGTTAAATGTGTATATGTAGACACTTGTGTATATACAATATATAATTTTAATTATCAATTAAAATATTTCAGAGATGCCAAGCTTTAATCAACAAAAAAATTAGCAGTCTTAGTACAAGAATCTTTGTACTCTAATAATTTCTAAAATTTTATAGATTATTTTTAAGTGGATGAAGTAAGCCCATTTCAGCCATAGCTGAAAGATAGATACTTCAAAATATCTGATTTTTGAACGTATTAACAGCTTCTTGAAGACAATTCTGTAACTGAAAACCGAATTAAAATGGGATTTTCTATTGATTTTGCACTCCTGTTTGGTTCATGTCTGAAAGTAATTTACAAATGTTAGTGAATTGTTCGATGGTACCCTACTGTCTTAGCTTCGGCTTACCACTAATTGGCAACCAAGTAGGCCACATTTTACTTGAACTAGTAAAGCTGAGTGCTATTCTGTCCTTAAGTTATCGTCTTGTAATAATAACATTAAAAAAAAAAACTCAGATTAGAATAACCTTAAACTTCTAGGAAACCCTTTTTCTCCCACATTCTCTATCATTTCATCTCAATTTAAAAAGAAACTATTAAATTTATGAATTTTGAATTAATATGCTCACATTTTTCTACTTGTAGAGAGCACTTCTCTAATTCTATTAAATTTCAATGATAAACACAGATAGCAATGTCTTTAAAGAGTAAAATTTTAATTATTCTTATCTTAATATTAAAATTAATTTCCTTAAGAGAGCACTCCCCTTGCCTGTATTTAGTCAGCAGAGCAGCAGACTTACAGAGCACTTATAAAAAGGCATATGCAACTTAGCATTTAATGATGCAAACGGTGAAAGTCCACTTATTCAAAAATTACGTGACTATCACCTGTAATCACTCAGGATGACTGAAAACCTGAGAAGTTACCCGCGGAGACACTTGGAGAGTTTGAAAATGAGTTTGTCACAATCACATGGAAAAGGAGTTGGGTTTACTAAATGGGAGTACGCGTGAATCTCATTTACTCTCACTTATCTGACTATCCATTACCCTGGTCTTTCTGTAAATGTTTATGACTATCTTTTATGAATCAGAGGCTATAGGGAGGTAAGGTGCGTGGAAATTCAAAGTCAAATAATAGATCAGTCTTTGTCTGATAAAGCTAAGCAAAGCAGAGGAAGACACAGACACAAATGAGTTAAACACAAAGTCCATGGTCAGTGCAAGATAATTCCTGGGAGACACAAAGGAATAAGTGAGATATTGTGTCTGAAGTGTAAGGGACAGATGAACAAAAGAAAATGTATAAGAATTGTTCAGATGGGAGGGGAGTTATTCTAGGTGTAGTAAAAAACAAAGGGCAGATGCTTAGGACATGACATGAGGTATTTGGTAGTAATCCCATATTACCAGGCAGTAGTGTTTGAGAAGCAGTTGTTGCAGAGGAAAGAACATGGGGTAAAGACTGGGACAACGGTGACATTATATACGTATGCCTCACACTAGGGGTCCTGGACTATATCCCCCCGGAAGCGATGAGCTATTGAAGACTTCATGGTTGGCCAAAATCAAATTAACGTTTTCCTGAGATCCTCTGTTATATCTGCACTTCATCAAAGCAGAGTCTGAAACAAGTACTTGTGATAAATAGTATATTTTCAAGATGGTCCCAGATAGAGTAGGATTTCTGGGACAGGGAGGCAGGAAATGAGGGGGGAAAAGAACATAAATACTAACCATTTTGTATACATTTATGTGGTTAAATATAATTTTGTTACATGGATGTATTGCATAGTGGTGAGGCCCGGGCTTTTAGTGCATCCATCACTGAAATAATGTTCATTCTACCCATTAAGTAATTTCTGATGATTCACACTCCCCCTCCTACATTTCTGCGTCTCTGTTGTGTATCATGCCTCACTCTACACCCACGTGTACACATTATTTAGCTCCCACACAGAAATAATGCATCTACGTGTCTGAGTTGTTTCACTTAAGATAAAGGCCTCCAGTTCCATCCATGTGACTGCAAAAGACAAACTTTCATTATTTTCTAAATAGTGCTCCGGGTGTGTGTGTGTGTGTCCAACAAAGGTTGGACAATTAAGTAATCATCCTAGAAAAAAGTGCTACATATCCTTTGCTGAATGTCACTATAATCACCTTCAAAGTACTCCCCTTAGGAAGCTTTGCACTGATGATAGCACCTAGCCCACCCTTCAAAGCAATTTTGGAACTCTTTCTGGAATGGATATCAAAGCTGTTGTTTTATCCTTGATGTTCTGAATGTCATCAAAATGTTTTCCTTTCGTTACATGTATTTCCTTTATCATTGGATAAAGAAACAAGTCTTTGGAGGCCAGATTAGGGGACTAGGGAGGGTGTTCCATCCAATGAGATTATTTTTGGCCGGCTTAAAATGCCCTCACAGACAGTGCTATGTGAGCTGGTGCACTGTCACGAAATAAGAGCCAAGACCATGAGTGGTTGGCCAAGATCTTCAGTTCAGATTTTCCTGTTTCTTTATCAATGTTTAATGGGGCTGTTAAGCTTCTCATAGTCAGCAGATTATTTTGATGCACAATTTGACAAATTTGTGCCATGTTTTTGTCAGTTCTGCTCATTACTGACCATTCTGACCTCACTTCATCAGTGACACTTTCGCTTCCCTCAAAGAAACTTTAATCCATTTGTATACTGTCATTTTCCTTACGGCATTATCCCTATAATTTTGAACTAACATGGTCCTGATGTCACGTCCACTCTTTCCAAGTATAACAAGAAATTTATGAATGTGTGTTCATTGCTCTAATTCAAGCCCCAACATTCTTGGTTGGGATGGCACACAAAAACATGCAACAACAATAATGAATATCACTCAGCAAGACACCACTCACAACTGTGACACACTGATAGCCAAGGGTATAAAACATTAATGGGGCTTGGCGCCTGTGGCTCAGTGGGCTAAGGTGCCAGCCACATACACCTGAGCTGGTGGGTTCGAATCCCACCTGGGCCCGCCAAACAACAATGACGGCTGCAACCAAAAAATGACCAGGCGTTGTGGCGGGTGCCTATAGTCCCAGCTACTTGGGAGGCGGAGGCAGGAGACTCGCTCGAGCCCAGGAATTGGAGGTTGCTGTGAGCTGTGATGCCACAGCACTCTATCCAGGGTGACAGCTTGAGGTTCTGTCTCAAAAACAAAACGAAACAAAACAAAAACATTAATGAGTATTTTGTACAGTGCTGCTCATGTAAGCACACAGGGGCAAGTATGAAAATCTAATTGTCAGACCTCTATCACATTTTCTTTATCTAGTCATCCATTGATGGACATTTACCTATCTTCCAAATATTTGCTATTGTGGATTGTGGTGTGATAAACATACAAGTGCAGGTATCTTTTTACTATAATGACTTCTTTTCTTTTGAATAGATACACAGTGGTAGAATTGCTGGATCAAATGGTAATTCTATTTTTACTTCTTTGGGAAATCTCCACACTATTAATTTATATTCCCACCATTGGCTTAAAAGTGTTCCCTGTTCTCTGCATCCTTGCCAACATCTGTTATTTTTTGACATTTTAATAAAATCCAATATGACTGATATAAGATGATATCTTATTGTGGTTCTAATTTGCATTTCCCCAATGAGATTAATGGTGATGGACATTTTTTACCTGCTGTTGGCCTTTTGTATGTATTCATGACTTTTTTTTGAAATATATCTATTCATGTTCTTTGCCCACTTTTTAATGAGAGTATTTTCTTGTTGCTATTGTCAAGTTCCTTGAAAATTCTGGGTATTAGTCCCCTGCTGGATGTATAATTTGGAAATGTCTGTTCATTCTGTTGACTATTCCTTAGCTTGTCTCTATGTAGAACTTTAAAAAAATGTATAAAGGTTCTCAGAATTATCTGCTTGAAAAATAGGAGTTAGGAGCATATATCTATTGGCTCCTGTTCACAATGGGTCGAGGGTTATACATAGGGATTTTTAGCCTCTACCACTTTTGAGCTCCACTTCCACTCTCAGCGACTGCAAAGGGCATTTTGTGGAACACTCTCAGCAAAGAAACTATTTTCTGAAGGATGTGAACAGGGACAGGAAAATATCTAATACACATTTTCTTGGGGCACAGATAACTCATTTGATGGCCAGCATGGTACCTCCATATAGATAAATGTACAGGTACCAGGGGTGAGAGCAGCCTCCCAACTATGTTTTAACGTGTAAGAGACCAGGAGGAATATGTTTTCAGAAACTTTGCCAAATGTCGATTCTGGTTGAGTACACGGCTTGGGTAGCATACATTGCAAATCCCTACAGATAATGTGCTCAAATAATACCAAGTAAATATTTTTTAACAAAAAGAACAGTGGGTGACTGGTAGATAGTTGGCCAGGACAAGATTGCATTTCAAATGTTTCGATTTAATTTTATTTTTAATTTACATTATAGCCCAGGGAATAATTCTATGCTTGCTGAAATGTTAGCAACTTTAGAAGATCTGTGTGTGGTGCTCTTGTTGATTTGTCATTAGCATTTTCCAAAACAACAACAATTTCCTGGGGTTTAAGGTTTACATCAGCATTTCTCACTCCTCCATGCAAGACTTTTTAAGGGGCACTTTTATTTATTTTTCTATTATGGCTCATTTCCTTTATTTCACAAACATCATTATGTAAAATCCTTCAAAACTTACCAGAAAGACATTCAAACACAAAAGAATGTAATTTTTTTTGATGATAGGTATTTATTTATTTCAGATGGGCTCTTGATAAGAATCTACATTATGTTGATATTAAAAATGAAAGACAGCCAAGGTAATTGGGAAATCTCAAAAACAAATGCCTCCACAAAGATAATGAGCTGTGCCTCTAATATTGTTAATGTTGGATAGCGGTGGAATTTGATTCCCCTGCCCTGAGGGTAAAGTATCAGAGCATAAAAAACTTGTCAAAGCAAGCAATAGACATTCAACATTCAATGTGTTGTTCCACCTCCTTCTGTTTTCTTATTCTTGCACTATTCTTTTACAATTTAGAGCCAACTCTCTCTGCACCTTCTGTATCTTAGCCTTTTGTGAAACTAAAGATAGAAGATTTTGCTGTGTCATAATTAGGACAATTATCCATAAGGTATCCTTGTTAGGCAATGGATTCTATTTAACGCTCACAATATTCTACCCAGGATCTAAAAATCAGAAATGGCTCTCTGACACCTATAATTGAAAGATTTCTGTACCCCCATATTAACCTAAAATAACAAAAAAAAAAATTTTGAAAAAACCCGAAGATTTATTTAGGAGAATATCAAAACTCTCACAACACATGTTTGCGTGGATTATTTTCATGATTTGTTTGAATTCGTTTATTGCAGGACCTGCCTACCTATGATTCCTTATAGATTACATAGCTGTCACTGCTTCCATCACTGCTATCATTCTTTTTTATTTAAATAATTATTTCTAATATGACAAGGGTACAAATGTTTTTGGTTACATATATTGCTTCTGCTTTGCTTGAGTCAGGGTTATAAAGGTGCCTGTCACTCAGTGCTCATTGTACACTTTAGGTAGGTGATTGCTAATCTCTTCTATCCAGCCCACCCCACTTTATTTCCACTGAGTTTTGCTGCCCTCTGTGCACATGTCTGCTTATCAGTTAGTTCAAGTAATGTGGTATTTGTTTTTCTAGATACTTCATTTGGGATAACAGTCTACATTTTCATCCAAATTGTTGCAAAAGAACTTAATTTATCTTTCTTCATAGCTGAGTGGTATTTCATAGTATACATATACCACGTTTTGTTAATCCATTCATGAATCGATGGGAACTTGGTTTGTTTCCACATCTTTATAATTGTGAATTATACTACAATAAACATTTGTATACAGATGTCTTTTTGATAAGATGACTTCTTTACCTTTGGAAAAATATCAAATAGTGAAACTGCTGAACCAAATGGGTGGTCTACTTTTAGTTCTTGGAGGAGTACTCTTTTCCAGAAAGATTGTGCAAATTTTCAGTCCCACCAATAACATATAAGCATTCCTCTCTCTTTGCAGCCATGTCAGCTGGGGAGAGAAAGGGATATTTTAATAAAATCCACTCTAACTGGGGTATAATGATATCTCATTGTGGTCTTAATTTACATTTCCCTAACAATTACATGTGTTGAGCATTTTTTTCATATATTTATTGACCCTTTGGCTATCTTCTTTTCAAAACTTCTATTCATGTCTTTGCCCACTTTTTAATGGAGTTGTGTTTTCCTCACTAATTTGTTTGAGTTTTTTGTAGATCCTGGTTATTAGCCCTCTATCAGATGCGTGTATATAGTTTGCAAATATGTTTTCTCATTCTGTAGATAATCCCTTTGCTGTGTTAATTATTTCCTTAGGTGTGCAGAAGCTTTTTAATTTAATCAAGGCCCATTTATTGATTACTGTTGTTGCTGTGTTGGCCTTTGGGGTCTTTTTCATAAATTCTTTGCATAGGCCATATCTAGAAGAATTTTTTTCTATATTTTCTTCTAGAATTCATATGGTTTCATACCTTATATGGAAGTCTTTTCTCCATTTTGAATTAATTATTTGAGCAATATGGATCCTGTTTCACTCTTCTTCATGTGGCTAACCAATTTTCCTGCATCATTTATTAAATAGGGCTTCTTTCCTATATTGTCATCTGTTTTGTCAAAAATCCATTGGCTGGGATGAGTGGAGGGAGGGCAATTAGTGGGATCACACCTACAGTGCATCTTAGCAGGGTATTGGTGAAACTCGTTAAATGTAGAGTATCAATGTCTTTATATAGTGATCAAGAAAATGCCATGAAGGCTATCTCTAACAGTATGATCAAAATATTTCTGAATGTATATGAAGCACATTCTACCCTGTGATTGCACCAATGTACACAATTATGATTTAATAAAATTATTTTAAGAAATCCATTGGCTGAAGGTGGACGATTTTATATCTGGCTTCTCTGTTCTATTCCATTGGTCTGTCTCTATTGATGTACCGATACCATACTGTTTTAGTTAAGGCATCCTTGTAGTATAGTTTGAAGTATGATAATGTGATGCTTCCAGATTTTTTCTTTTTGCTTGAGATTGGTTTGGCTTTGAGGGCCTTTCTGGTTCCAAATTAAATGTAAAATTATTATTTCTAGATCTGTGAAATAAACATTGGTCACATAGGATGGGGATAGCACTGAATCTGTTAATAACTCTGGGTAGTATGGGCATTTTAACAATGTTGATTCTACTGATCCATATGGATGATGTGTTTTTCCATTTATTTGTGTCTATGATTTCTTTCCTCAGTGTTTCATAGTTCTCTTTGTGGAGCTCTTTCACATCCTTGTTTCAATTATTAGGGAAAATAATCAATAATTAGGGAAATGTAAATTAAGACCACAATGAGATATCACTATACTCCATTTAGAGTGTATTTTATTAAAATATCCCTTTCTCTCCCCAGCTATATCCTTAGGTATTTTTTGTAGCTAGGTGTACAGTGTTGAGTCTTTAATTTGATTCTCAACTTAACTGTTAATGGTGTATAAGAATGGTACTGATTTATGTACATTGATTTTTTTAATCTGAGGCTTTGCTTAAACAATATAAAGCATCAATGAAACAAAAGTTGGGGCTCAGCGCCTGTGGCTCAATGGGCTAAGGTGCCAGCCAGGTACATCTGAGCTGGCGGGTTCAAATCCAGCCCAGACCCACCAAACAACAGTGGCGGCTGCAACCAAAAAATGGCTGGGCATTGTGGTGGACGCCTGTAGTCCCAGCTCCTTGGGAGGTGGAGGCAGGAGACTCACTTGAGCCCAGGAATTGGAGGTTGCTGTGAGCTGTGATGCCACAGCACTCTATCTAGGGTGACAGCTTGAGGCTCTGTCTCCAAAAAAAAAAAAAAAGAAAGAAAGAAAGAAACAAAAGTTGGTTCTTTGAAAAAATAAACAAAATTGATAAATCTCTTTCTAGATTAAACAGGGACAGAAGAGAAAGAACCCAAATAAATTCAATGAAAAAGGAGATATTACAAGTGATATCACAGAAATACCAAATATCATATGTAAATAATGTGAAATCTCTATGCATATAAACTCAGAAATGCAGAGGAAATGAGCAAATTTCTGGAAAAACACAAACCTCCCAAGACTCAATCAGGAAGAAATGGAACTCCTGAACAAATAATAAGCAATGAGATTCAAGCAGTAATAAAAAAGCTTCCTACAAAAACAAACAAAAAGCCCTAGACCAGAGGGTTCACAGCCAAATTTTACCAGATTTATAAAGAACAGCTGATACCTATACTACCTAAATTATTACATAATATCAAAAAGGAAGAACTCCTCCTTGACTCATTCTGTGAAGCCAATATCACCTTCTTACCAAAGCCAGGAAAGGAAACAATAACAGCAAACAACTATAGAACAGTATATCATATGAATATAGATGCAAAAATCCTCAGTAAAATCCTACCAAACCAAATTCAACAGTACATCAAGAAACAATGCAACATGACCAAGTAGGCTTCATTGTGGGAATGCAAAATTGGTTCAACATACATAAATCAATAAATGTGACTCACTGCATAAATAGAAACCAAAACAAATACCATATGATCATCTCAACTGATGCAGACAAAGCATTCCACAGAATGGAGCATCCTTTCATGATAAAAACTCTCAACAAACTAGGCAAGGAAGGAATATATCTCAAGACTATGAAAGCCATATATGACAAACCTATAGCCAACATCATTCCGAATGGAAAAACTGAAAGCATTCTAAGAACTGGAACAAGACAAGGGTGTCTACTGTCACCATTTCTATTCAATACAGTGCTGAAAGTCCTAGCCAAAGCAATTAGGCAAGAGAAAGAAATACAGGGTATCCAAATCAGGAAAGAGAAGGTCAAACTTGCTTTTTGCTGATGACTTAATCTTATATCTAGAAAATCCCCAAGACTCCACCAAGAAATTCCTGGAGTTGATAAATACATTTAACACCCCTATTTTAGAGATGAGTAAAAATCATTCCAAAAAGGACAGCTGACTTTTTTTGGAGTGTGTGTTCCCTAAATTCATTTATTAGTGGCAAACCAAGTCTGAACAAATTTTTTAATGCTAAGCTCTCCAATTTTATCTTTGGTTCTAGTAATTAGGCAACTATACAGAAAGTAAAAGTATTTCCGGATTCAATTGGAGGGATTCTAAGGAAACAGATTTATTTTCCCTTTTACCTATCCATTTAAAAACAATACTTGAAGAAACTTTTGTTTAACTAAGTAAATAATAATGAATATATTTTTAAACTGAATTCTAATTTCCAGGATGTCATTGCCAATGTGATAAGGGCAATAAAATAATCAATTATTCATATTTAGTAGAGTAAAATGCAATATGCCTGGGGTTGTCAATAATGTCTTCATAACTACTATACTAAAAATATATTCGTGTTTAAAAAAATCTATTGCTTGACAAAATAGAGATTTTTGTTGCAGATCATTTAAACTAAGTTAAGCAGTAAAGAATTCTTGTAGGATAAAAGTTAGGTCACAGAATCAAAAGGAAAACTAGAAATTCTGGTTCAGAATTTGAGACAATTCTGAGGGACAAAGATAGCAGTAACTAATATTTCATCTCATCAGTATACCACAAGTAGAATAAATGTGGTTTAACCATTTTTGCTTGTGTCACTCTAGTAAAGATAACAAACTTCAGGAAATACGAATGTTAATTGGTTTAATTGGTTAGTACATTATCTACATCTGAGTTGTAGTTAACTTAACACTAGTTTTGAGCACTGGGTCTCGTGAAGCATATATAACTCACATGTCTCTTGCACATTGCCTGGTGTTTATTTTCCACAGCCTGTTGCCACAGTGAATTCCATGATTCCTTCTCCTAGTTAGTATTATTTACCTCCGCTCTGATTCATCAAATCTTTTTTTCCCCCTGAGGGACCTGGCCCTTTTATAATCACATAGGTAAATACACAGCAGTTTCCCTGAAACTTTACCTTTGACAATGTTAGAGGAAAGAATAGTCTTGAAGATTAGACAGGTTCTGTCCATGTTCTTACTTGTCCTCCT
Source organism: Arctocebus calabarensis (assembly GCA_963573935.1). Taxonomy (NCBI): domain Eukaryota; kingdom Metazoa; phylum Chordata; class Mammalia; order Primates; family Lorisidae; genus Arctocebus; species Arctocebus calabarensis. Next base: position 45,756 of record CAUYON010084346.1, on the reverse strand, counting down.
TTTGTAGCTGCAACTCTTTCTATTCATAATTTTCAGAGTCAATCACGCCAAATAAAATAAATGCACAATCCTTTTGTGTCTTTTCTGTCTGAGACATAGAGCTGATAAAATCCAACTGGTATCCCTAGGTTTCTATCCAGTATTAAGTTCCCTAGTGAAAGCATTACTGTCATTGAAATTAAATTAGCAAAACACGTCCAAAGAAACATGAAGTTATTATGTGTAAATGTGAATAGAACTGTTGCTATTGCCGCTCTTTTGTCTTTGGATTCCCATATTAAGACTATAGTAGAAACAGTTACATGCTTAGATAGGTGATTAAGAGTAAAGTGCATCTGTAAAAACACACCCCATATGCCGGCGCCCTACTCCTTTGAGCCTTAGGCACTGCCCACACAATATTGTATTTTTGTTAATCTTATTTTATGTATGTTCCTGCTTAAATACATCTCACTATATATGCATATATTTTTAATTTCATAACATTTTTCTCATAGCCAACACCACTATAATACATACCTGAATAAATCTTACTTAATACATATATTTTCTCTATTTTCCGTAAGGTACATAATATTCTTCTTATGTCTATGAACATTACACTGCTCACTTAGGTGTCATTTTAACATCAAAATCACTTAAAAAGAAAGCACAAATATGCCAAAAGAAATGCACTAACTTGACCATGAGAAGGACATTTTTCTATAACATGAGAGCTGACCCTGGATTGCAAAGTGTCCTCTTTTTTGATCTTAGCTAGAGACTTGCGTATCTGGGGACTCAAAATTATCACTGTGCTGTACATGTCCATGGAAGACCAGGAAAGTGTCACAAGTATTGATTTGGGGATTACAAATAAATTATAGCCTATAGGTGGATTTACAAATACCAAATCCATAAATAATGAGGACATGTTTCTTAATCCTGAGATAAAATGTCTACATTGTGTCACGTTAATTGAGAAGTCTGGCTCCTGGTTCTAAACCCATGTGCAATTTTTCGAGTCTGATAATAAGCAATTACAAGGCTTCACTTGGCAGACCTCTTGGGGAAAATCTGTCTTCTGCAGGCTGGCTCATTGTATAACCAATTCCTTGCTGTCTCCAAAGGAAGCTGTGAAGGACACACAGGCCTCCTGGTTTGTTGTGTTCATCACCTGTTTGCATTTCTAGCCCCAGAACCTTTGTTCCTGGATTTTTTTCTTTTTTTTTTAACCTTTCAGCAGAGATCTTTTCAAATGTCTCTGCTGAGGCCTCCTTAGGAGAGGAGGCTTACCCTTGAAGATGCAATTCCCCACTCTGCCTCCGTTCTCAGAACTCTTCCCTCACTGGCCTTTCCCCTGGAACCACCCCCATATCCAGGCTGATGTACCTGACCTCAGACCAGTGTCCCTTTTGTCTGGGAAAAATGGAGTGGGGAGCGTTATGCTTTCTCTGGGCAGCAAGTGATTCAAGTCTTGTTACTTTCATTTTGGTTTGAAAATCTAGTAGCTAGCCCTCTCTAGCTCAGCGAAGTTCCTGAAATTAACTCTGACCTGATCTCTTTCTCCACTCTTAAGCCCTGTAGGGCCTTACCTTGTGGTAGTTATATTGTTGGATATAAGTTTCATGATATAGCCCCTGAGGGGACAGCATGCTTGGTTTGTTCAAGAATCAGCATGGAGGGCAGCACCTGTGGCTCAGTGGGTAGGGTGTCGGCCCCATATACGGAGGATGGCAGGTTCAAACCCAGCCCCAGCCAAACTGCAACAACAACAACAAAAAATAGCCAGTCTTTCTGGTGGGCCTCTGTTGTCCCAGCTACTCAGGAGGCTAAGGCAAGAGAATCCCCTAAGCCCAAGAGCTGGAGGTTGCTGTGAGCTGTGACATGACAGCACTCTACAGAGGGCGATATAGTGAGACTCTGTCTCTAAAAAGAAAAAGAATCAGCATGGAGTATAAGGAATGAGTGAAAGAGAGGTAGGAGATAAATTAGGAGGGTTGGTTAAAATACTGTTTGTCGGCAGAGTACCTTAGTAAGTTTTCAATTGCTTATTTGTTTTTGACTTCACCTTTAGACCAAACTCTTGATGGCAGAAATTCTGCTTTCCTTGCCTTGGTCTCCTTCTACCTTTTTCATTTGTACACATTTTATTGGACAAGTACATCAATGAATAAATGAATGAATAAATAGGTGGTTTTCCATGAAACTGTCTAGGTGACGTGACTCAAAAATAAATGGCTCCTGGTAAAATGTCTGTGACATCCATCTCATAGAAATACAAAAAAGAATTCTTATGAAATTGGCAGTGGAATTGTGTATCTTTTTTTGATTTAAAGTAAGTCAGGGACAGAGCTAAGTGAGATATTGACACTTAGAAAGTATTCTTCTATTTGCTTTCTGGATTTCATGTAAACTGCTATTGCTTTGTAAAATGGTATGATAAATATGTAAGCTTTGTCAAAGTGCCTATAGTATAAAATTGACAAACTGAAAATTTCAGCAATAAATTGCCCTCTTGTCTATAGTACCAAGTAAAGAATTTTCTTTCAATCTTCCTTTATATTAGATCACTTATGTAGTTAGGAAGAAACACCAGGTACTATGTCATACATTTTCAAAAGAGAAACAGATACGAAAGCACCATAATAATTCACAGAAGTTATAAACATCACTACCATGATTCTAGCCTCATGAAGTCTTCAACTACACCATGACTGCATTTCAGGTAACTATAAACCAATTGACTATAAATGATTCCCATCTTCTTTGGTTTTATAGATTTGGGCAAATAAATTTCTAAAAGTAAAATAGCAATGAAGGTGTACCATCACTGTAGTATTTACATCAGCTAAACTCCTCCTGAGAACAAAGAAGTCCAGATAATACAGTTAAAAAAAAAATTGTTTCACGAACACTATCTTTAACAATCTAGATGTCAGACTATCCCACACACACAAAAAAAAAACAGAACAAAAGTAACTACAATCAAACTAAAAAGAGCAGGAGAACTTGTAAAAAGTCAATAGCTGAACAGAGAGAACAGCTAAAGAGGAGGAAAACACTCAAACTCAGTTGCCAGATGGTTTAGCTCAGTACCTGGGAGCTAGCCAAAGATGAATGGTGACTCCCAGAGGGTGAAGCTGCAGGCAGTGCCCCTGGGTATTTACTTTGTGTGTGGGTGTGGGGGGGGGGGGAAGCAGCTTAGAATGAGAATATTTATAGGTTCTTGGGCAGTGGCCAAGGGCCTGGTCATCTAGTTGGAGATCTGGAATAAAAAGGTCCAGGTCAGTGACAAGGAAATAAGGGGTAAAGACATGTGATAAATTTAAGGGAGTGAGAAAAAGAATAAAATTTTCAGAGCATCTGTTAACACCCATCATGAAAGAGTCACTGAACAATTGAACAATTAAGTAGATAAAACAACTTGGCCAGTTGATGTTATCCAAAAATGTCATTAGCCATCCCAGAATTGGCATGATGGTCACATAGATGGAGGGACCACAGTGGCAGACGCAGAGGCCCAACAGCATGGACTTATAAGGCATATCTAGCTATATCTGCCTCTGAATATTCAGCACATCAGCAAAAGAGACCGACACTGAACACCTGATATGACACAGTTCCTCAGTAGATCAATTAGCCACTTGGAAATCTCCATCTGAGAAGCCTTCCATATTGGGAAATGTGTAGGGACTCAGTAGTGTGGGGCATATCTGTTCCAAAGTGAAGGACAAGTTCCTGCATCTGGTCACTAAAATGCACCAGCTGGTAATCTTGTCTGGACTTTGTGAGGACACAGCTTATGTGGGCATACTGTCACGCCTGCAATCCTAGCACTCTGGGAGGCCTTTGAGGGTAGACTGTTTGCACTCAGAAGTTTGAGACCAGCCTGAATAAGAGCTAGACCCAGTCTCTACTAAAAAAAGAAAAATAGCTACGTGTTGTGGCAGGCACCTTGTCTCAGCTACTCAGGAGGCTGAGGCAAGAGGATCACTTGAGCCCAAGAGTTCGAGGTTGCTATGATGCCACAGCACTCTACCCAGGGCAACAGAGTGAGACTCTGTCTCATAAAAATAAAAAATAAAAAGCTGCCAGTTTTAAGGAGGGTTCAGAACAGGAGAAAAATACGCCATTCCTCCAAGCTAGTAATGCCCGAATCTGCCATAGAACAGACACAGAATTTTGAAGAGATAATACCTACCATCCTCTACAAATAACTATTCTTCCTTCGACAAACAGCTCTAAATGGCTTTTGTTTTACTATTTGGCCTTTCTACAGGGCTTACCAGAGACAGATGCTTGACCATCAATCAACAAGTTACCATGTAACCTAGGATTCACATTGGGAACTGGGTGTTTTCTGACTTACCAAATCATAAAGGTGGGTGTGCACGGTAGCATCCCACCACCAAATGGAAGTGGTATCTATGAAGAAGAAGGCTTAAGTAAGTTAAAGGAATAAAGGGCGGAACGGCCATTTATCAGACTCATGCCACACACACTGTTCTCTTAACCTTCATTCATAGTCTCAGGGAGAATTCCCTATTACCAATGACTAAATTAAAAAGGGGGCTGGGAGCCTGCTAACTTCCCCAGCACACTTTCATCATGGTGTGTCTCTAAAGGAGAGTTGGAATGGAAAATTTCCCAGTTGGCATAATTTTTAATTAATAGACTTTAATTTTTATAGCAGTTTTAAGTTTACAAAAAATTGCAGCAATAGTTCAGAGAGTTCTCTCATACTCTTTTCCCCCAACTCCTTGGCCTCTTCCCATGTTTTGCCCTGCCATTAACATCTTGCATTAGTGTGGTACATCTGTTATAGTTTATAAACCAATATTGATATATTATTATTACCTAAAGTCTATAGTTTACACTGGGTTCACTATATGTATTACATACCTCTATGGTTTTGAGAAACCATAATATTATATACTCATCATTATAGTATTTTACAGAATCAGTTCACTGCTCTGAAAGTATTCTTCAAAATACTTCAAGCTTCATCTATCCATCCCATCACCTTGAACTCTTGGCAACCACTGATATTTTACTATCTCTGTAGTTTTTCCTTTTGGAGATATTACATAGTTGGAGTCATGCAGCACATAGGTAGTATTTTCAGACTGGCTTCTTTTATGAAATAATATGTGTCAAGAGCTGAGCTGAAAAAGCTAGCTTCCAGATGTTGAGGTGGGCCATTAAGACTCAAGCCAAAATTAAAGTAACATTCAAGCCTTTAATCACTCACTACAATGTATATAGCCAGGGGTTAAACAGGATATGAACAATGGTCCGTTTTGTCCCTAAGGAATGCTGCCTAAAGAAGGTCAGATACATATGTATATATATATATATATCATTGCTGATGGGAAAATCCTCTCAATGCCAAGGGAGCACTGAAAAAAAGGCTCCTGCTGTTTTATGAATCTGGTAGGGAGGGCAGGGAGAAGGAAAAAGCCTAGAGTGGAAAAGTACTAGAAACTGAATCGGAGTGGAGAAGTGCCTTCAAGGCCCTCCCATAAGGTGGTCACGGCACAGGCAGCTGAGAAGGGCCTCAGATGAAGGCCCCATTAAGAGCATAGCCATGGCTAGAGGAACAGGGACACTGAGTTCTTGATTGCAACTGCTTTCAGACTGACCAAATCTGGTGTGGGTAGGGCAGCTTTTCCCCCGTGAGACCTGCCAGGTAAAGACTTTGTGATGCCTTATGAAGGTCAGGACTGGAAGGCAAAGCGTGGTACTCTGGCCTGGAGGTGGACTCCTCCTATGCATTTAATGTTTCTCAGTGTCTTCTGTTGACTTCAAAACCCATTTCCCACTTATCATTAAGCAATATGCCATTGTATGGATATCTTTTTTTTTTTTTTAATCCATTCACCTTTTAAAAAAACATCTTGGTTGCTTACAGTTATTAGAAATTATGAATGCAGCTGTTTTAAACATTCATGTATAGATTTTCCTGTGAACATAAGTGTTCAACTCATTTAAATCAATACCTAGTAAGAAAATTGCTAGATTACATGTTAAGACTATGTTTAGCAAGGGCAGTACCTGTGGCTCAGTGAGTAGGGCACTGGCTCCATATACCAAGGATGGGGGGTTTCAAACCCAGCCCCAGCCAAACTACAATAAAAAAAAAGCCAGGCATTATGGTGGGTGCCTGTAGTCCCAGCTACTCTGGAGGCTGAGGCAAGAGAATCGCCCAAGCCCAAAAGCTGGAGGTTGCTGTGAGCTGTGACACCATGGCACTCTACTGAGGGTGACAAAGTGAAACTCTGTCTCTAAAAAAAAAAAAAGACTATGTTTAGCTTATAAAACTGACAAACTGCCCTCCAAAATGGCTGTGTCATGTGCATTCCCACTAGCAATGACTGGATCCTTGCAAGCGTGTGACATTGTGAGTATTTTGAATTTTAGACATTTTCAAAGGTATGCTGTGGTCTTTGTTTTAATTTACAATTCCCTAATAAGATATGACATTGAGCCTTTTTCATTAGCTAATTTTCCATCTCATCTATAAATCTTTTTTTTTTTGTCACCCTTGGTAGAGTTCTGTGTCATCACAGCTCACAGCAACCTCAACTTCTTGGACTTAAGCGATTCTCTTGATTCAGCCTCCCAAGTAGCTGATAGGTACCTGCCACAATGCCCAGCTATCTTTAGAGATGTGGTCTTCCTCTTGTTTGGGCTGGTCTCGAGCCCATGAGCTCAAGTAATCTACCCACCTCGGCCTCCCAGAGTGATGAGATTACAGGCATGAGCCACTGTGCCCAGCCCTTCATCTGTAAATCTATTTCAGTGAGGTTTCTGTTCAGCTCTTTAGGTTATGTTTTAAGAGTTCTTTGCATATTTTGGATACTATCTCCTTATCAGATAAGTGTTTACAAAGATTTTCTTTTAGTCTATCTTGTCTTAATAGTGTTTTTGCTGAGTTAAAATCCAATTCCTACTTTTTTCATGGATTATGCTTTTGGTTTTATGTCTAAAAACATATCACAGAATGCAAGGTCACCTAGATGTTCATTTGTGTTATTTTCCAGAAGTTTTAGAACTATTCAGTTTGCATTTAGTTCTGTGATCAATTTTGAACTAATTTTTGTGAAAGGTGTAAGGTCAGGACCAAGATTCTTTTTCTTTGGTACATGTTATTTCAGCCCAGTTATTTCAGCACCACTTTTTGAAAAAACTTTCTTCACTGCACAACCTTTGATCCTTTGTCAGAGAATCAGTTGAGTCTATTCAAGTGGCCTATTTTTAATTTCACTATTCTTTTCCACTGATCTATTTCTGTTCTTTCACTGGTACCACATTGTTTTGACTCATGTAGCTTAGTAATTAGTTCTTTAAGTCAAGTGGTATCAGTCTTCTGACTATTCTTCTTCATTATTACATTGTCTATTCTAGGTCTTCACTTTGGGGATTAGTCTTTTTCATATCCACAAAATAATCTTCTGGAATTTTTTTTTTTAATTTTTGTAGAGACAGAGTCTCACTTTATCACCCTCGGTGCCGTGGCGTCACACAGCTCACAGCAAACTCCAACTCCTGGGCTTAGGTGATTCGCCTGTCTCAGCCTCCTGAGTAGCTGGGACCACAGGCGCCCACCACAACACCTGGCTATTTTTCTGTTTTGCAGTTCGGCCGAGGCTGGGCTTGAACCCGCCACCTTCGGTATATGGGGCCAGTGCCCTACTCGCTGAGCCACAGGCCCCGCCCAATCTTCTATAATTTTGATTGCAATTAATTTGAATTGATAGATGAACTTGGGAATATTAGGCATAATATTGAGCAATATACCTGACTTTGCACTTTGCTTAGAAGCTAGAGATAGAATTTACAGTAAATAGTAGGCACTGGCTCATAGTTTGGCTGATGGTCAAGAACTTAGGAGAAACATAATGGAGGACTCAGTGAAAAGATCCAAGAAAGAAGGATGTAGATGAACCCTTTAAATGGTCACAGATTTTGTAGATACTTGTGCCCATGTGGATTCACATCAAAAAGCTACTTCAGTGTAGAAGTGTTCCCCTTTCTCCACAGTGTGATGCACTCTTAACTGTGACATTTACATCAGGACTTGATGTTAAAGAATATAATAAGGCATCAGTAATTGTTTATCTTGATTGCATGTCACAATGATGGCATTTTGGACATTGGGTTAAGTGAAGTATTTAGTTAAATTAATTTTACCTGTCATTTTTTTTAATGTATCAACATGTGGGTGTGAGAAAACAGGAAGTGGCCTGTTGAGCCTGCCTTTTTGTGGCCATCTTGCTGTGGATGCTCATGTCTGTGGGAGCCAGTGCGGGGCACAGGCCCGGCCTCCCACAGATGTGTCAGGATCTTTCTGCTGCCTTTTAAGGGACGTGTGATTTCTTGCTGGGTGCTGGGATATGGCCCGAGTTATTATGTTAGGGGCATGTCCCTGTAGTGCCTGCAGCACCCCCTGCTGTGAACAGCTCAGTTGAAATGGAGCTAGAAGCACGTTGCCTCTTTAGTGAGACATAGTAAATTTGAGACGTAGCTGAGATAAAGTGGGTGGCATTCTTAGAGCAACGTCAGGGTACCTTACATGGGTTTCCAAACTCTTACCTTTTATTTAGGACAGCTCAGGGATGAAAATGTGAAATAGCACTGATGGCTGACTAGCAGTGATCAGGATTATGGACAACTTTTGTCTCTCTTGTTTCCAGATTTACTACACACACTGTTCCTATAAGAATAAAAACAAATGGCCATGGAGATAGCAGGACTTGTGAGTGGCTAGTGGGAAACATTCATTTCGAGAGTTCTGGAAGTGACTTGGACTTCCCATGGGGTAGAATCACTGCAAACCCATCTCCCCAGTCTCCCCAGCTGTAGTTCTGAAGGATATTTCAGTTTAAAATAAACTTAAGTCACGCTTTAATACAGTTGATAAGGTCTCAGAGAAGAGCCTTGAGCAGATCTGTGTCCCCAACCAGGGAGGCCTCCTCATAGGACCTGAGCATCCAGACTTGTGCAGTGTGGCTGTTCCCAGCAGGACACTTCTGATCATGGCAAAAGTAGGAGCAGACAAGGAGGAACCTGCCACCCCAGTAGAGAGCTGCGGATTTCTTTCCTTTTTATTACAGGGCTTGGGTACCAGCCATGTGAGCTCATGGGAGCAGAAGATGGAAAAGACCTACTGTATGAGGTCACCAGCCCCCCCCACCCCTGGCTGCTGACCCCACTATATGCTTTCCAGAGCCCCATCCAGTTTTCTAAGTCATGACTCAACTGATGGAGTTTCCACCAGTTCCCAGAGGATGAGACTCCGGCTCGAACCAGGAGTTTATTAATCTGTTTCATGACAAAGATCACAGCAAGGACACTGTGTTTGGAAAGTGCGACGTGTCTCTTCTCACCTTGCTGCTGCCTCACCGTGCCCTGGGGTGACCCTCACCCTTATCTGCAGAGAGGGGTGGACATGGGGTTGGTATGGGCTCCTCTGGGTGCAGCAGCCACCCTGGCAGGGCCCTTTCCGGTTTTCACAGCTTGTTCGCATTTGTGATCTCATGTGAGCCACGCGTTCCCATGGAGGAAGTTGGATCTGACTCCCTGTCCTCCCTCCTGGCCACCTCCGCCTTAATCCTGTTTCTTGTTGCTCAGGGATCATTAGGCAGCATTGCCAAGGCCTCTGGTCAGCTCAGGGGGCAGGCCATGATGGGGTGGGAGGCATCTCTGTGACTAAATGCCACTGGGGCTGCTGCCTTGACTGCCACATGAGGAGCCCAAGAGCCAGGGCCGCCCTAGGCCCTGGGATACTAGGCTTTCTACTATGTCATCACATCACTCCTTGGGGTTACTAGAGGCTTAAGGTCCCTCCCCTCTGATCACTGCAGCCCCTACAGGAAAAGGCCCATCCAATAGGGATTCAGCACTGAGGGTGCCTCACATGGGTCAGCATCTGTGGATCCTTTTTCCTGACGTAAGCAGTGATCCTGAATTCCTAAAAGAGGGGGTACATGTTTATTACAAGTGGTAGGTCACTAAAATTTCTAAAATGTTTTCCTTTTCATTGCCAGGTGAGATATTTTAAGTTTTTAAACAAACCCAGGCTTAGTAAGTGTGCAGGTGAAGCAACACTTTGGAATGAGATTTTGTTCATAGACCTGGTGGGGCCAGAGCAATGGAGCCTGCCCACATCCTTAGCCTGCAAGCTGTGCACAGTGGGAACACTGTGTCCCAGCAGACACCCTTCTGCAGCTCATGGCATTCTCAAGGGTGGCAGACATGCTGCCTTGCCCTTTGCACACCTCTCCAGGCCCTGGGTACCCCTGGTACTTCCACACATCTTCTGTCCTCTGCTACCTTAGGATATTAGCGTTTATGCATGAAACATCTCACACCTATAGATAAGAGGACGGTTTTACTTTTCTTTCTGAACTCTGTTCTGCTACCTCAGTCTGTAGTCATTACCCAAGTGCAGACAGTCCCAGGAATGGTGGCCAGCAAGGCAGAGGGCTCTGGTCCCAGTTGTTAAGCACATAAGTTTCTTGGTGTGGTAGGGACAGCAGGGCTGTGTCTGTGTGGAGAGTACAAAGAGGCACCTCACCAAGACTTTGTGCTTCCCTCCAGATCCTGAGGAGGATGAAGGGACTGGCCCTGGCTGCCGAGACGGAGTTGGAAAGACAGGATGAGGCCCTGGACAGCATGGCCACCTCTGTGGACCGGGCAACCCTGACCATTGACAAGCACAACCGACGGATGAGAAAGCTGACATAAAACTGCCCTTGTCCCACAGGCCTTCCCTGGGCTCCTGTCTCTGCCCTGCACGTCTCCCACCCCAAGATGAAGGCCTGGGAGGCAACACTTCTGTGACACACCAAGGGAACGCACGGGCCTCAAACAGGACCTGAGACCACAGGGACACATGCCCCAGCTTGCTGGCTGCTCTGCCCAGCTGGGGACAGAGCGGCCTGGCCTACCACCAAGGCTGCATTTTCCTCCTACTACTGTTTTTGCTGAGCATGAGAGGAAGATGTCAGTCCTGAAGGGTTTCCCTGCAGCTCCTGCAGGCATGGTCTGTGAGGAAAGTGGGGATAGGAACTCCCCCTCCCCCCAGGATGGCTCTACAGTCCCTGGACACAGACCTACTCACCATGTTCATCATCAGGACAGGCATCTTTCCTCTTAGATGTCCTGAGGTTCTCTGAATGAAGCTAGAGTCTCGCACATCTCTCTGGAGCATCCTCTAAGCATCCTGCATATTCTCTTCTTACCCTGTTTTTAACTAAAAGTGAAAATAGCATGACTGTATCTTTAAAAAAGGTGTTGATTTTTTTTTTTTTTTTTGCTTTCATGGTTCCATTTGAGTCTTGAAATAAAAGGGAAGTGCTAATTTTAGAACATTCCTTAAAAGCTCATGTCAGTGTTCACTGCCAAATAGTTCTGTGTGTCCCTGGAGCCCTTGAGGACAGCAGGTGCATGGCTGTCTGGCATGGGGAGTTTGGGGTGGTCCTGGCCAATCCTGCCCCATCACAGCAGACTGGGGTGACTCTACCTTAGAATCCCTGTCCTCAGCCCATGCTCTACCTTAGAAGCCCTGTTTTCAGCCAGGGTCTGACCTCCCTTGGCCCTGCCAAGATGGCTCACAGACCTGAGCTGCCCATACTAGCATGTGTAGCATTAGTGTCCTGAGGCTGCAGACATCTCACAAGTTCGGGCACCATAACGGATCATTCCTGAAGGTGTGAGGCCAGGAGCCCAACTTCAAAGTGTCCCAAGCTATGCTCCCTCTGGAGGCTCTGTAGGGGATCCTGCATGGCCCCTTCTAGCTCCTTGGGAGCTCTGGGTGTGCCTAATTCTAGGTCGCACTGTCATCTCAGGCCATCTTCCCATCTGTGTGTCTCAAATCCTCCCTTCTTTCTCAGAGGAGTGCCAGTCACTAGGCTCAGGGCCCACCCTAATCTAGGACCATGTTATCTCAAAATCTCTCACTGATTATACGTGCTAATAAGGGCCCATCCTGAGACTGCACATGAACTTGGAGGCCAAGGCCAGCCTTGGTTAGAAGTTCAGTGTAGTTGACACTGACTGACATAGTCAAAGAAGATGTTGAAGGAGCATATCCAGAAAGTCACCATTAGGAGGAACATTTATCTTCTTTCCTTTTTTAATCTGGTGGATTTTTTCCTGCTTTCTGTTTATTTGGTTTATACTTGGCAACCTCCAAAGGAGGAACTCAGGCCCATCCCTTGAAGAGTTCTTATTTTTTTTTTTTTTTTTTTTTTTTTGAGACAGAGCCTCAAGCTATCACCCTGGGTAGAGTGCAGTGGCATCACAGCTCAGCAACCTCCAACTCCTGAGCTCAAGCGATTCTCCTGCCTCCACCTCCCAAGTAGCTGAGATTACAGGAGCCTACCACAATGCCCAGCCATTGTTGGTTGCAGCCATCATTGTTGACGGGGTCCCGGGCTGGATTCAAACCCACCAACTCAGGTGTATGTGGCTGGCGCCTTAGCCGCTTGAGCTTTTTTTTTCTTTTTCCTCTCCTTTTCTTTATATTAATTTAAGGGGAGTGAGTGTAATTGTGTTGCATGCATAGATTGCATAATGGCGAAGTTAGGGCTTTTAGGGTATCCACTACTTGAATAATGAGCATCATACCCATTAGGTAATTTTTCTCTGTCTACACTCCATCCTTCTGAGTCTCCACTATCAGTGCCCATGTGTGCCCATCGCTTAGCTGCCACTTACAGGTTAGTAAATGTGGTGTTTGTTTTTCCATCTCTCAGACCATTCCTCAGATAAGATACTTCACTTAGGATAATGGTCTCCCTGCAAAAAGTATTAATTCATCCTTTTTATGGCTGAGTAGTACTACATGTTATACACATAACCATATTTTCTTTAATCCACTCAGTTGATGGGCACTTGGGCTGATTGCATATGTTTGTGATTGTGAATTGTGCTGTAATAAAAATTCAAGTGCAGGTGTCTTTTTGACAAAATGAGTTCTTTTCCTTTGGGTAAATACCCAGTAGTGGGATTGCTAGATGGTAGGTCTACTTTTAGTTCTTTGAAGACTTTCCATAGATGTTGTACTAATTTGCAGTCCCCCCAACAGTGTATAAGTGTTCCCTTTTTTCTGCATCCATGCCAGCATCTGTTGTTTTTGGACTTTTTTTTTTTTTTTTTTGAGACAGAGTCTCATTTTATCGCCCTTGGTAGAGTACTGTGAGATCACAGCTCACAGCAACCTCCAGCTCTTGGGCTTAGGCAATTCTCTTGCCTCAGTTTCTGAAATAGCTGGGATTACAGGCGCCCACCACAACACCTGGCTATTTTTTTGTTGCAGTTTGGCCAAGGCTGGGTTTAAACTTGCCACCCTCGGTATATGGGGCCAGCGCCCTACTCACTGAGCCACAGGCGCCACCCTGTTTTTGGACTTTTTAATAAAAGCCTTTCTGACGGGTGAGATGATATCTCATTGTGATTTTAATTTGCATTTCCCTGATTATGATGTTGAGCATTTTTTTCACATGTTAGTCATTGTTAGTCTATCTTCTATTGGAAAACTTCTGTGCATGCCTTTTGCCCACTTTTTAATAGGGTTGGTTGTTGAGCTGAGTTCTGTATAGAACCTGTCAGATGTGTGCTGACAGGCATTCTCACTCATTTAACTAGTTGTTCACTCTGTTGATTCTTTTGCTGTACAGCTTTTTGATTTGAGTCCCATTTTTCTATTTCTTTTTTTTAATTGTTGAGGCCCTTCATTATAATGCTGACAGAGAGCTGTGGTTCCTCAGTTCTTCTGGGGACCCCAAGGAGGCAGGCATTTGCCCAAGCCTTTTAGGGCAGGCTGACCCTAGAGACCTGTTCCATCACCAGGGAAGGGCAGGAATAGCCACAAGACCATCACCACAGGGCTCCTGCAGATGCACCATCCAGCCGGGGGTGGGGGGGTTTACGGGGTTAAACCAGACACCAGCAGGGGCTAGCCAGGCTTTGTCCAGAGTCCATGGCTTCTCATGTAGCCTGTCAGGAATAAAGATTCCCAGCCAGAGCTGCACCTGTGCATTCTAAGGACTGAAAAAAAGTATGTATATGTGTATGGATCTACATGTACACATATAAGTGTGCAAACTGACATGGATATGTACACGTGCACATGTGTGTGTGATGTGCATATACATATCTGTGCACACATGTACATACACTGCCCCCAGCATTCCCCCAAGCAGGCCATTGACATCCCTGCAAGATCCACATCCTCCCCCTGGGCAGCAGGGCCAGGCACATCCAATGCCACCCACAGGTGATTGTTCCCTGTCTACCTCCAGCTCAGGACCGTCCTGAGCAGCTCAGAGGAAGAGAGGAATGAACCTAACCTGCTGTGCTGGGTTGTGCCAGGGGTGCCCAGCTGTATCTCTGGGGACTAGCCAGCATCTCCTCTCTCACTTCCAGGGGCCACACTTACCCACAAAGCAGCTGGACATGGGACCAGTGTGCAGCTACATGGAGAAAGATGTGTCTGGGTTCCCTGGATGGTGGGGCTGGGACCCAGGCAGAGGGCTTCTATTCAGTGCTGGCCTGAGCTGTCACTTGGAACACCTGATGACAAGTGGAGTTGGGAAGGTATGTGAATTTGGCATGGCAGTAAATGATAGTTCTACATGGCCTTTTCCTATCCAAGAAGTAATGAACCAGAGAGCAAGGGTCTATTTGTGGAGACTAAAGAAACTGTTTTAAGGATGGAGGTATGGCACTTAATGCATTTAGATCTTCACATGGGCACATAATTTTTCACCATTGACCCTGCCCAAACAGCACAAAACAAGAACTAACCTTTTTATAAAATTGGGCAAAACTCCTAAAAGATTGAGACTAAATTGCCAAAAAAAAAAATTTAAAATACAAGAACTACATTCACCTGCTAACTGTACCCAAGCAAGGAAAACACATTTTGTTCATATGTTCTCTTGTGAGGGGTCTCCCCATCCTATCTCCCTGCTGTGCACAGGACCTCACAGTGTGGGGTGAGGTCTCTCTTGTCCTGTTCCCTCGCTATGCACAGGACCTCAAGTTAATATGGTATGCGGTGGTGAGAAAGTAGGTTCTTCCCAGTAAAATCAGAAAGAAGGGAAGGATGTTCCTTCTCATTTAAAAATCTTTTAACATTTGGGGCAGGGTCTGTGGCTCAAAGGAGGAAGGCGCCAGCCCGAGATGCCAGAGGTAGTGGGTTTAAACCTGGCCCTGGTCAAAAGAAAAAAAAAGTTTAACATTTTACAGTTAGCTCTAGCTAGTGTATAAAAAAGGAAATAAAAATAAACTTATTGAGAAGTTAGAATAAAAGTGTGTTTGTTCACACATGACATGATTTTTTGATTAGAAAATCTAAAAAATGATCAAGGAAAACTCCCTAGATGTAATAGAAAGGTATAGTGAAGTTTTAGAATGTAAGATTAATATACAGAAGTAAGTCACTTTCCATATGCCAGGAATGTATGTGTCCAATTTCAAATAAAAACAATACCATTGACATTAACACCTCAAATGATGAAATCTTAGGTACAATTTTTTTAAAATGTATGTAAGATATATAGGAAAGCAATAAAATTTTGATGAAAGTAAATAAGAAATAATGAAATACTTCATGTTCACATACAGAAAGTCTCCGTATTGTCAAGATACTAGCTTTTTTCACTCAATCTATAGATTCACTGCAATGCCAGTGAAAATCCTAATCCCAGTATTTTGAGGATATCAAAAATATTCTAACATTTATAGGGAAAGACAAAAGACCCAGAATGGCCAACTCAATACTGAAAGAGAAGAAAAAAGTTGGAAGACTGTTACTACTTGACTTCAAGACTTAAAACTTGCTGTAAAGGTATAGTATTCAAGATGGTGCGATACTGATTTTAAAAAATAGACAAATAGATCAATGGAACAGAACAGAGAACATATATATATAGTCTACTGACCTTTGATGATGATGCAAAAACAACACAGTGGGGAAAAGATAGTTTTCAACAAATGGGCTGGAACACCTAGACATCCACACGTGAAAAACGTGGATCTTACACCCTAAACAGAACTGTAAGTGCTCTAGAAGATACCATAAGACAAAAACATAGGTTACCTTCAGTATAGTAGGACTTTTTAGATGCCACACAAAGCCATGATCTGTGAACAAATAATTGATAAGCCAGATTGCATTAAAAGTAAAAACTTTGGCTTTGCAAAAGACACTTAAAAAAATGAGACAAGCCACAAAATTGAAGAAAATATTTGCAAAAGACATTGACAAAGACTTTCTCCAAAAATACAAATAAGTCATAAAATGTAATAAAATTTAAAAATCCAATTAAATGTGAATATAAGAACATAAACACATCACCATAAAAGATATATAGATGGCAAATAAGCAAATGAAGAGATGCTCAACATCATATGTCATTGAGAATTGCAAATTAAAATAATGGCCAAATTACAGTACACTGACACCACTAAATGCTAGTAAGGATGTGGAGCAACAAGAAATCCCATCCATTGCCCTATCCACTTTGTAAGATAGTCTGACAGTTTGTTACAAAAGTAAACATGCTCTTACCATATGACCCAACAGTCATGTTCCTTAGTATTTACCCAAATGTACTGAAAAGTTATGTCCACACAAAACCTGCACATGAGTGTTTATAGCACCTTTATTCATGAGTGTCCTAACTTGGAAGCAACCAAGGTGACCTTTAGTAGGTGAATAGATAAAGTGTAGTCCATCCAGACAATGGAATATTATTCAATGTTGAAAAATAAGCAACTTATGAAACGGTGAAAAAATAGAGGAAACGAATGTATATTACTAAGTGAAAGAAACTAGTCTGAAAAGGCTACATACTGTGTGATTCCAATTGTATGAAATTCTAGAAAAGTCAAGACTACAGAGACAGTAAAAAGATTAGTGGTTGCCAGAATTGGGAGGAGAGAGGGGTGAATCATCAGAGCACAGAGAATTTTTAGAGCAGTGAAACTACTCTGTTTGATACTATAATGGTTTGATACTATAATTATACACTTGTCAAAACTATAGAATGTTTAACATCATTGAACCTTAATGGAAATTCTAGACAATAATTGTCAACATAGGTTTATTGATTGTAATAAATGTACCACTGTGGTGGGGGATTTTTACATTGGGGGAAGCTCTTTGTATGCAGGGGCAGGGAATATAAGTAATTCTCTGTATTTTCCACTTAATTTTTCTGTGAACCTTAAACTATTCTAAAAAGAAAGGGAGGAAAGGAAGGAAGGAAAGAAAAATGAAAGAAAAGAAAGAAGAAAAGGGGAAAAGAGAAGTTTACCATTTCCAAACAATATTGAAATCCAGCAAAAGAAATTTCATTAAATTTTAAAGCCTAGGAATAATCCTCTGTGATTCAAGACTTTGCCCTGTGTGCCCAAACCTCTACCCATGGGACAATTCTTCCTTTTTCTTTATAGGCAGAGCATATCCTCAGTCCAGTAGCTCTATCAGCCTGTGTTCTGCCTTTAGAATTCTAAAATTCCAACATCCCTTTTCCACTTTGTTTTTCTACCTTTCAGTTCAAGCTGGAAGTGTTTCCACTGGTATAATAATTCAAAAACCACGTGGGTCTCCAATATGTGTGACAAAAGTCAATACATTAGACAATTGGGTCCTCCATAGGTCTTTCTTTATTAACCCCATCTTTATTCCTAGCTTCTGTTGAGATAGTTGAATGCACCAAGACTCATACAACTAATCTCTTCAGCAAATGTCCAGCCACACCCTTGGTATTCTCTTCGGAGTGCACTTGCCTAAAAATGAGTTTCTTAATTTTAGCATCTTTTGCTATCTGGACAAGTGTTGGTTGCAATTTTCATTTGCTTAACAGTTCCATCAATTTATCTCTGTCCTTTTGCATTTTACTTAACTATCAAGGAGAAGATAGGCCACATCTTCAATACTTTGCTTAGATTCTCAAGTTTGTCACTTGCCAGTTCTTCTTTCCACCCAACAGTAGAACAAAATTTAACCAACTTCTCTGCCACTTTATAGCAAGTTTCCAACAGTTTCCAATAACATCTTCCTCATTTCCTCTGGGCCTTCTCTGGCAGAGGCTTTAACATCCACATTTCTACCAATAGTGTGTTCAAAGAAGTCTAGGCTTTTTCCATTCTGTGCTTCTGAATTGTTCAAGCCTCTACCTATTTCCTAATTCCAAAGCCACTTCCTCACCCAGGTTGTTGGTAGAATGCACTTCCTCTTCATAGTAGGACTGAGGTCTCAGGCATCTTAGGATCTGTCTGTCCCCTCTGTGTTTTTGCCATCCAGGAAGCTGTAGGCCAGCTCTCCTAGCTTACCTGGTGGGAGTGGAGAACTGTATGCCAGGCCTTAGGAAGTTACATCCTGTCTCTGAACATCCTTTGCTGGCCTGGGCCCCCACAGGCATTACCCCCTCTCTGCAATCCTTCCTTTCTAGTGAGGAGATGAACTGAGTGGACCGTCTTGAATACTGCTTCTACTACAGAAGCCCCTCAGCACTGGTGGACCTGGGAGACCCACCTCCCCTTCATCTACCCTGGTGTCTTTGAGGGAGGTAAAAAGAGACCAGCCCAGCTGACACAAAGTGCCTGGCACTTATGTCCTGGGCACTCTTGCTGTGAGTCCCTGGGCACCGAGTGTACAGGGTGGCAGCCAGCCCAGGGCAGACCAGGGAGGAGGCATGGCCACATGCAGCAGCAGCTGCCCAGTGTCCGGAAGAGGGAGGGTTTCCCCTGCTCTCCCTGGTAACAAACTCCATTTACAGAGACGTTAGGATCCATTCCACATGTCGAATGCACTTCTAGCATGTTTTTAATTTAATGGTTTATATCGCGGTGGACTGTTTACAGCAGTGAAGTCAGCTACAGTGACGGAGCAGTTGTGGGCCAGTAATCCTTGTGTAGTACACAGGGTGCTGCCACTGGCTGGCCGCAGAGGACATCGTGGTTTGCCCACGAGTCATGTTTGGGCCTTCTAAGTCTGGCCCTCTTGGCCCTAAAGTCATGCAACACACATCCCTTGTCCCTCGGAGGGAGGAGAGACCAGTCCTGGGAGGAAGGGAGGAAGGTGCAGACCACGCAGGCCTCCCCAGAGGCTGGATAAAGGGAGAACCAAGTAATGACTGAGAGGGAAGGTGGCCGGCGGGGCGAACAAAGAGCCAGGCTTGGAGGTGGGGTGGAGGAGTTCGCCCGTGCCCTGCCGGCATGTGAGTCGGGAGAGAATTTGGCAGGGTTCTTCTGAGGGCGCCCAGGGTGTGGGGGCAGGCAAGCTGTCTAGGCAGGTGCCCTCTGTCTGTGAGTACAGCAAACAGCGCAAGATGAGGGCTGAAGCTTTACGAAATGCTGAGAAGTGAGTGCTGGTGACAGACCTCATGGTAGATCCAAGGATTGCTCGGAGAAAATGACACACCAGTATCTTCTCGGGAAACAACCACAATGCCCAACTTCCCCAGCCAGTCTCGAGGACGCAGAGAACGGTGGGAGGGTCTCACCATCTGGCAACCAGGAGGGTGGGCTCCTACACTAGGGGAGTGGGAAGTGCAGGGAGACACCTGAGGGCCTGAGGCCACCTTCCTACCCAAGCAGAGACCCAGGGCAAGCGGGTCCGGCCCGGCCCGGCCCTACAGGCGGTCTGGGAGGTGGCTGAGCGCTTGTAGGTCTCCACAGGCCATTCTGGCAAGCGCATAGCCAGATGAAAAAACATATCACCCCTCAGCATTGACTTTCTGCGATTTTTCAAAGGAGACGCTTCCAAAACAAGAACCTCTGCTTAGATTTGGAAGCAATTCCTCCTTCAGCGTTTAATTCCTTCCTTATGTTTGGAATCTGATGAAAGCGAGACCGCTTCATTTGACGCCCTGCCGCCGTCTGCAGGGCGCGGAGGACCCGCTCGGGGAGAAGCATGTCGCGTCCCGGAGCCTGCCACTCTCTGAGCCTGAACGCGCCCGCGCAGGTGCCGGCCAAGAAAAGGGGCGCGGACACAGCCCCTACACGCTGGAAGGTGCTAGTGTGCGCCCAGCAGGGTGTGGGAGGCTGGGGAGACGGTGGGCGTGGCCCAGGGTGGGCTGGAGGAAATGGGGGATGGTCGCGTGTCCAGGCGTGGCCTGGTTGGGCGAGAAAAGTGGGCGTGACCAGTATGTGGCCAGCGGGGCGAGGAAAGCGAATGGCTTGGCGTGGCAGGTAGGCGGGGCCGTGCCAGGTGGAGTAGGGGGAGGGCTTCAGAGGGGCAGTGAGCATGGGTGAGACCTCAGAGTGGGGTCTCTGGGCGTGGCCTGGTTGGCTGAGGAAAGTGGCCGTGACCTGGGCGTGGGTGGGTGTGTGGGTAGGGCAGAGGCACGACCAGGTGGAAAGCAGAGGGTGGCGGAGGAATAAGGGCGCAGAGTGGGGCAGTGGATGGAGCAGTGGGAGTTGTCAGGGAGTATGGGGGCGCGGTGGAGCAGTGGGCGTGAGTCACCCAGATCAGATCCGGATCGAGGAATGAGGGCGTCCACGTGGAGCGGAGGCAGAAGGTGGACGCGGCGGGGTTCTGTCCCAGCAGCTGGGGACACGACCCACGCTGGGATGGAGGGAGGGAACCGGGGCTGGCGGCAGAGGAGGGAGGCTGAGCAGCCTTCTGGATGTGAGGGCGGGGGAGAAAAGGATATGCACCTTCGGGAGGCCAGAGTGAGCTGGAAACAGCACAGAGGTCACCAGTCCCTCGCCCGGAGGCCTGGGGTCTCCTGCAGGGGCCCCAGGACTTCACAGGATGCTGACCCGGGGCCCGCCTAGAGCAACAACGTCCCAGGCGCTCCAAAGGTGAGTTTAGAGCCAAAAGGTGTATCTGCACAAGTAGCCTTGGGAACTTTCCCCTGAAGCCCACTGGTCCCGTGTCCTGCCTGCTGTCAGACTTCTAGGCTCAGGGTTGGGAGGAACACAGCCAAGTGGTGTTTATGTGTGTGTGTGCTGGTGTGCGTGCCCATGCTTGCTGTCTATAGGCTGTCTATACCTATACTCAGGTATGTATATAGGTATACTCAGTTGTGTGTAGGTGTGTGTGCCCATGCGTTGTATGTGTGCACATGTATGCTCAGGTGTGTGTAGGGGCGTCTGCACATACATGGTGTGCTCTCGTGTGAGCAGGTGTGGTGGTGTATCCACAGGGCACTAACAACCGTGCTGCTTTCAACCCCCAATTTGACGATTACCCTGTGGACTTTTCACTTTTCCCCCAGTCTTACCGTTCATCTCCAAACACTATACCTGTTCACATCCCAAGAGGGGTTTCCCAGGATGTGAGGTGTCAGTAAGAAGGCTGTGGCATCCTCAGCAGATCAGGGCTATTTCCCAAAACTTCCCCTGGGGCAGTCCTGATAGATCTGGGATCTACATGTGGCCCAGCCTAGGAGGGCAGTGTCAGAGAATCAGCTCACCACCCCACTGTGATTGGCCTTATATGAGCCAGGGAGTGAGTGCTGTCCTAGCACCTTCCAATTGCCACCCACCCTGAGCTGCTCTGCCTCTCCTGTGCCTTCTGGGGACAGTGGTCTCTCTGAGGTCTAGTTTGTAGGGCTTGAAACTCTCCCTAATCTGTCAGAAAAGACCCAGTCATCAAGGTTTGCTGCCCAGCAGGCCCCAGCAGGATCTGAGAAGTGGATCTCACACCCACACCTGACCTCAGGTCCCAACTCCTGCAGCCACAGCCTGGGTCTGCCAGCAGCCTCCTCCATAATATGATGCCCCAAGTCCTGGCCTCCTTCTATGTCCTGCTTGTTCAGCTGGGCATGAGCTGGCCATTTTCTGGCTACTAGTTTTCCTCCTGTCAGGCTTCCTCTCCTGGGAGCCTGTGATGGCACAGGAGAGGAGGCATCCTCACACCCTGAGCTGGCTAGTCCTGGGCACCTCCTGCTATGGCCAAGGGCTGGGAGGGGGTGACAGTGGCTGTCACAGGCTGGGCTCAGCTTTGAGGGGAGGAGACCCTTGGCGGAGGCACTGTTGGCTGCTGGACAGGTCCCATGTGTGGCGGTACCATGTGTGCAGTGCCAAAGATTGACATTGTTTTCCAGGCTAGGCTCCCTGGCATACTGCTTAGTCATCCTTTTCCAAACCCAGCTCACCTTCCAGAGGAAGGGATGGGCAGAGTGGGAAGTGGGTTTATGAAGAGAAGCAGAGGCCCCTTGGTGAATCCAGATATCTGAGTGTCTGGAACACATTGGACATCAAGGTGCAGCACAGGGGAATGGCTGCCCAAGGCTAGCAACCAGATGCTGTTCTGCAGACCTGTAGTGAGGTGTTCTCTTGAAAGCCAAAAGCAGAGGGTGTGACCCCAAAAAGGACCTTAAGCAGGTAGGCTGTGAGTCAGCCCCACTGGGCAGAACAGTCCCAGCTTCACGGGGCTGGGCCGTTTCTTCCTGACTCCATCCCTGCTTCTTCTGGTCTTTGCTGAAAAAAGTCAAACAAAATTCAAAGTGATTAAGAAAATCAAAATAAAAGAGGAGAAAAATAAAACCACAAATACAGAATCTGGGAATAATTAATATCCACAGCAATGAAGTGATGAACTGATCCACTCACTCATAGTAGGTGTGCAGGCATTTTCAGAAAAGGTCATGGCAGCTTCAAAGAAAACATCTGTGTGAACTTGAAATAGAAACTATAGAGTGCTGACAATTTAGAAGTGGGCATATATAATGAAATTGGGGAGAAATTTGGAGGAAAGGTGTACACAGGACTCTGAGGTTACTTGTGCAAAGCCAAAGGGGTGGACTGTCTCATGGCATGGCATGAGAGCTCACTGAAGATTTCACAGGTGAGGCAGGCTACATCCAGGCACTGTATTCTTCTAGGGTTGGACTCAAGGACATTCTCTGAGAGGAGTCATAGCCTTCTGCCATGGTGCTGCTGTATTAACCCTAACCAAACACTAAGACTAACCAAGCAACTAGCCCTAACTATAACATTAACCCTAACCCTGTGTTTAAACTAAAACATCTTCACATATTAGGGATGGTTTTAAAGTCCTTGTAAGTTTTGGGTACTTCCTGCCAACTTGTTATTTATATAATTAAAAAATGCAAGCAGTTGTGATTGAACTTTATAATAAACACTTTCCTTCTCTTGAGTGTCTGAGTCAGGTTAATTAAAATGTCTTTGGACATTGCAGTCAAGCTGTAAAAAAAACAACATTGAATTTATTGGTTAACCCACAAAATAAATTGTGCTGGAACCAGGTGGTCATTCGTATTCTTAGATTTTGTTTTTGTGCGATCAAAACAATCTTGTCAACCTTATTGCCTTTAGAGATGTTTTGCGTTTAGCATATAGTTTTAAGAGCATAATTTAAAATGCTTATTTCATTTGTTTTGCTGCCAAGAGTAAGTTTGACATCCACAATCTCTTCTCAGAGATTATTCTTTGATTACTATTTTCTTTTTTCTTTTTTTCCACTATTATTTTAGAGACAGAGTCTTGCTCCGTCACCCAGGCTGGAGAGCAGTGTCGTCATCATAGCTCTTTGTAGCCTCAAACTCCTAGGCTCAAGCAATCCTACCTCAGCTTCCCAAGTAGTTGGGACTACAGGCACCACCATGATGGATAATTTTTTTATTTTTAGAGATGGGGTCGTCCTATATTGCCCAGGCTAGAGTGCAATGGCATGATCATAGCTCACTGAGCTTAAATGATCCCCTCATCTCAGCCTCCTGAATAGCTCAGCTGAGGCATGTACCAATACACCTGGCTATCTGTTTTTAATTTTTTGCAGAGACAGAATCTCATTGTGTTGTCCAGGCTAGTCTCAAACTGGCCTCAAATGATCCTCCTACCTCAGGCTACCAAAGTGCTAGGATTAGATGTGAGCCACAATATCCAAACTCTACTTATTTATTTTTATTTATTTTTTTGAGACAGAGCCAAAGCTGTCACCCTGGATAGAATGCTGTGAACCTCCAATTCCTGGGCTCAAGTTGAGTCTCTTGCCTCTGCCTCCCAAGTAGCTGGGATTACAGGTGCCCTCCACAACGCCTGACCATTTTTTGGTTGCAGCCGTCATTGTTGTTTGGCGCGCCCAGGCTGGATTCGAACCCGCCAGCTCAGGTGTATGTGACTGGTGCCTTAGCCCATTGAGCCACAGGCACTGAGCCAACTCTACTTATTTTTAAAGTCTACATAGGAAGGAAGGTTATTTTCAGAATGGAAGTGTGCCTTCTAGGTCCTGGCATGTGCCCATCCTCCAAAGCCAGCATGGGGAGAGTCTCCCCAGGATTTCTCCATTCCTACCAAGTCAGATGTAATATAACAGCTCCAGCAGAGCAGGTACTTGTGTGTGTGTGTGTGTGTACATGCACACACTTGTACACACAGATGCACAGACATAGTTGGACAGACACCCTCAGACCATCTCATACACATAGGACACCCATGGAGATACACAGATACCAATAGACAGCATGAACCCAGTGCAGCCAAGTGCATAGAACATCTCAGAAAATAAATACAGAATTACAAGAAAGTTATCACAGCTTCATTATGTGAAGCTCTGAACCCCCAGCAGAGGCTCTGAACCTCCCAGCAGAGGCCCATGGGATGGTGTGTGATCAGCCAGGGCACAGCCTTGCCCTGCTGGGCTCCCCGCCCAAGGCTCCCTGAGAGTGTGGTGACCCTTCTGCCCCATGCCCAGCATCTCACCTGCCCCAGATCTACATGCCTTGTAGATCTCCACAGACTGGACTGGTGGGGACTGCCCTCTCTTTGGGCTGGGTACAACCTCCATGGGACTCAGAGAGGGCGCTCTGAGGTGGGCAGAGTTTAGGTTTAGATCTCCAATCATGCTCTCCACCTATGTTGGGACAGAGGAAGGGCTAATGGCCCAGAGACCTACCCAGGCTGGGTGGCCATGTGCCAGAAAAATCCACCCACCTACAAGGACCAGGAAGCCACAGTTCCCTCTGTACACCTCAGTTTCCCCATCTCTACAACAGGGGCTTAGATTTAACTTCAAGATATTTTCCACTGTGGCTGTTCAGCTTGTACAGAGGGAACTGTGGCTTCCTGGTCCTTGTAGGTGGGTGGATTTTTCTGGTCAGACAGACCACTCTCTGCACACATGTGGAGGCCCCTGAATGGGACTTTGGGGGCACACAGGGTTCATTGATTTCTCTCCACTGAGAATGCTGAGAGCTCATGTGGACCTTACAGCCACTTCTAGGCATCTGCTTTTCTATGTCCAGGGGTGATGCAGAGCTTTTAGTCTTCCCAGCCAACCTCAGGCTCTTGGGCTGGGCTCAGGTGTCACTGGTGTGGGGGAGATTCAAGGAGATACCCACTCCCCAGCACATTCCCATAGGCCCATCTCATGAGCTTAAGGGGCCTCTGCTTCAGAGCATGGGCCTGGGGCCTATGTCAGAGGGCACAGGAATTCATAGTGTTTCTGGCATGGCCAGCTCTCCCCAGCCCCTTGCAGACCCTTAGATGGAGGCACAAGTCCAGCTAGACACACTCTCAGGGGCATTGGCATCCCCCCACATCAGCATCTGAGCCTCCCAGAGGCAAACCCCACATCAGTAGGCCCCTCTTCCCAAAGAGGCCAAGAATGGGGCCCAGACACCCCAAAAGCCACACAGGAGAGGGCTTTGTCTGATAGATGCTCCATGGGAGGCCAGTTCCTGTCAGGAGCTCAGTGCCTGCAGGCCCATCCTGAGGCTGCATAGTCAGGACCACCTCTTGTTCCAGCAAGTCCAAGCTTCATGCATCTCCCCTTCCAGGCACCCTGGAAGTGGATAGGAGGGAAGAAATTCAAGGAAGAGGAAAGGTAGGTGGCATGGTGGCTTACTTACCACTCAGGTCAATTGTCCCAGGGTCCTGGCGGCTTCTGCCGTCTTGTTTAGCTCAGCAGGCCTTCTCTGGGTCCTTGCAGGACCAGGGGAGGGGAGGTATATCTTCCTTGTATCCCTGGGACCTGAGATCCTCAGGGCCTGCTGAGCTGGGACCCCTGGTGCTTGGCCCTGGGTGGGAAAGAAGAGAGCCCCACCCTTCCTTGGGAGCCTCCCCCAGAGCAAAAAGCCAGTATCCCCTAGAAGCCAGACCATGGGAGGGAATAGCTCTCCAGATAACTCTTCTGTGGTAGCCACATCCTGGCTCTGTGTCCTGTCCAATCCCTGGGATCCAGGAGGAGGCAGGACTCACCACGGCTGCTCAGGCTGGAATGTGGAATGAGGGACAGGATCAGGTTTCCCCTTTGCCTGACAAGCTCACGTCACTTCACAGAGGGGCATGGAGCCCTGCTCTAATCAGAACCAGCTGTGCCAGAGCTAGGTGGTGGGGGACATATCTGCAGGAGAACAGGCCATGTATTCCCAGCTCAAAGGACCTCCCTGGGAAGACTTCACAATGGGGGAAACTGAGGCTGGGATTGCAAAGTGCAGCAGACCCCTGTCTGGCCATGTGGGGATTACCTTATGAGTCGCTGGCCACCTGCTGCAGGACCTCAGCTCCAGCTCCTGGTCCACACCTTGATCCTCAGTCTAAGCTATTGAATGCCTTTAGGCAGGAACCTTACACATTGGGACACTTTTCAGGCCAGCTACTGAGGGACTTCTCTGGGAAACATGACAGCCAGCAGGGGCAAGGGAAATTTAATCCCTAGAGCCATTCCAGCATCAGACCAACTTCAGGGGGGAGGATCCAGGCATTTCTGGGCAGCAGAGTTAAACCTCGCTACACCAACCTAGGCCCTTACTGCGTCATGCTAACTGTGCATCAGCTGCTGTTTGCTGGGTAACAAAGCATCTTCATATACAAGGGATGTGTCACATCTCAGGATGCTGGGGGACAGCCAGTGGCATAGCAGAAAGGGCCTCACACCCTTGGGGGCAGAGGCAGGTGGGCCCATTGGAGTTTGGGAAGGGTTGACTGAGAAGGATGAAATCAGTTTTAGTGTGCTTGAGATGTAAGGAAAGGGATCAGGGGTGATAGAGATGGGGAAGGGTCAGGCTGTGAGGACAGTGCAGGGTGAAATAGGAGCAGGCTGTGATGTTCAGATCTTCCTTACATTCTCCTTCCCTTAGGACAGTGGTTCCCAACTTTCCTAATGCCGCAATCCTGTGGTGACCCCCAACCATAAAATTATTTTCATTGCTACTTCATAACTGTACTTTTACTACTGTTATGAATCGTAATATAAATATCTGATATGCAGCATGGTCTTAGGAGACCCCTGTGAGGTTGAGAACCTCTGGTTTAGAGTCTTGGCCCACCCATAAGGCAGTACAAATCTTATCTAAATTGGGTAAATGGCCAGTGAGGTGGCTCACGCCTATAATCCTAGCACTCTGGGAGGCCAAGGTGGTTGAATCTAGGAGTTTTAGCTCAAGAGTTTGAGACCATCCTGAGCAACAGCAAGATCCTATCTCTACGAAAAACAGAAAGAAAAAAAAAACCGTAGCAGGGCATTGTGGTGGGCACCTGTAGTCCCAGCTACTTGGGAGGGTGAGGTAAGAGGATTTCTTAAGCCCAAGAGTTTGAGGTTGCAGTGAGCTATGATGACACCAAGGCACTCCAGCCTAGGCAATAGAGTGAGACTGTGTGAATGAAAGAGAGGAAAGAGAGAGGGGGAGAGAGAAATACAGAGTGAGAGAGAAGGAAAAAGAGAGAGAGAAAGAAAGAAAGAATTGGGTAAATGGGCCATGTACTCTCTTAAGGTTTTGGGGTTTTGCTTCTTTTTTTGTTTTTGTTTTTTTGCATCTTTAGAATCTATGGATTTAACTCCAACAGTGCATTCTGGTAGAACTAAACAAATATAATTTTATTTTCTGCTCTGCCCCTGTTTATCTGCATGACCTAGGACAAGTCAGCTAACTGCTCTGGGTTTCTGTTTCTTTATCTGTGAAATAAGAAGGTTGGACTAAATGATCTATTGGATATATTCTACATATGACATCTCTAAGTCTATGATTACCTCAAAAATCAAAAGTTCTTTTAGGGTTCTTGGATTGCAAACATTACAAACAAACTCATTATAATATAAGACTACCCCCCATGATCCCCATGAAAAATGAAGGTGTTAAAAATATGAAAAAAATAGAATATAAAGGAAAAACTATGAATGAAATTGGAAATGATAGAAACCAGAGCTTCGTCAAGATCTAATCAGTAGGGTGTTCACTCTGGGCACCGCTTAAACGGTGGCTCAGCTTCAGTTTCCATTCCACTATCGTTCCATTCAAGATCCAAATCCCCCAGAGTGATGCTGAAGTTGGGCTGGTGTGGGCGGCCTTCTCATCTCCTGGCTGCGGGTGGCAAAGCAACTTGTTGACATTTCCACCAGGACAATACCTCAGGAGAGAATGGGTCCCCAAAGCCCGAAAGGGTCATGACCAGGCAAAAATTACAACGCCCTCTAGACAAGCAAGTAATAGCCTGAGAGGTGGGACGCTGCTTTGCTTTGCTTGTATTTCTAATATGGCTCTGTAGGTATTCCTTTCAAAGTTTTCACTGAACTATATCTGATAAACCTAAGTCATACTCCCAGAATCATAAAAAAAAAAAAAAAAATGCTCAACCTCCAAAATTCAAATGAATTTGTTAGGCCACCAAAAAGTCCAGAGATTAGAAATGATTATTTTAAAATGAGATTCACTTTTCAGGAACTTGGTAAAACAAAGACCAATGACTCACTTTTGTTTTCATTAGACGCTATTATTTTTTCATCTGCAGGCAAATGCTCATAAAATGAGATATTATTTGAATATATGAATGCAAATTCAAGAACTCCAGCAGAACAGGTGAATAATTTATAAGTGAACAAAATGAACCCAGCCCTTTTCAGCCACTATCGGTGTGCACACATACCGAAAGCCATGCAATTACACAGTAATTATCCAATTCCTGACTAGAGGCTTCAATAACGGCACTGAAAATTATGTACCAGTTATATTTGGAACTGTTTTAAGGTTTTAGAGCAGAATGAAATTATCATGAATTAGCAACTTATTGGCATCCTTAAGGAGAATTTAAATATTTAGTGTTGAAATGGACATATTACAGGGTCTGCATACGCATCAGCACACATATCATATGTACATTTGCATTATATTTATAGGTCTATGTTTGTATGAATATGGATTTATTTATCTCACAGTTGTAAACATTCAGAAAGATTTTTTTTTTATTTTAGGTAAAATTTTCATTTTCCTAAATGTATTTAGCCTGCACAATTTAGTTAACATGTTTTGTTAATAAATTTAAATGAGTTTAACATGATGTATGTGTGGGGGGACTTTGTAAAGAACCACTACTCTGTTACTCTGAAAACTCAGCACTGGGTTGTAGCCACTCAGCTAGAAGACAGGCTTTTCACCGGCTGCACAAGGCCCAACACCAGCCTTGGCACACAAAGTTCTCAACACGTAAGCTATGAATAGATGAAAGAACGCATTTAAAAATAATTCATAGGAGGTCTGGGCTAGAGTTACGATTTCTTTTCCAAACAAGAGACCATCAAGAGGTATTTAGAAGAGGCCGAAATAGATCTAGAAACACAAGGTGTATCTCCAACCTGTAGGCAATTTCAAGTCCCTAGGAGGGCAGTGACTTGGAGCTTAAGGTATTTGTCATTGTCATGAGCATTTCTCATCATCTAACACCTGCGCAGACTTGGCAGAAGAGCTAAATAAACAGGGGGAAATAGAAAGTGCTGCCACCCTCGGGTCCCTCTCGGGTAGACTGGACTCTCACCTCCATTCTGATAATGCTTCAAATGATGAGAGAAAAGGATAGAGATAAATTAGAGTTTGGGTGTCTTCAGTTCTTCATCCCCTCCTAAAAGCAGACTCTGTTCACCTCTCCTAAGGAAAGCACCGTCAGACAGCCACCGCTAGCACTCCCTGAAAACCTGCAGAGGGTGATGCAAGACTTAATACAGGACACGGGCTTGTCTCTTCCCTCACAAGTGATCTGGAATGTGTGTTACACTCAGAGGAAATTATAGAAGTGCTTGCTGAACATTGGGCAATAAAAGGAGGCTCTGCAGACAAAGTGAGTTATTAGCTGGGCGGCAAGGCATGAGAACGTTTATATAAAGAGGGCAGAATGGTCAGGCGTGTTAGCAGTGCAGTCAATGAGAACCACAGTTTGAGACAAGAGTGGAAGTGGACACTGGCCCCTGAATAAGCCAGTGTGACTGCACAGATGGAGGCAAGGAAGCAAATGGAATCAAGTCAATTAAGACATTGTTCTCAATTTGGGCTACTCATTAAAACCATCTGAGAAGTTCTTGAAAAACTAGACTTATGAGCTATGATCACACCACTGCACTCCCAAACAACAGAGTAAAACCTTGTCTCAAAAAGAAAAACCCGACTATTGGCCCCATCCCTGGAGATTCTCATTTAATTGGTCGGGGGGGGGGGCGCGAGAGGGGTGAGGTCCAGGTGTGTTTGGTTTTTGTTAGTTAGTTTTTCCTTTATACGCTCTCCAGGCAATTGAAATGTACAGTCAGGGTTAAAAACCACTGTTCAGGTCATCTGATGCTGCCAGCATTATGCAAATGGCGTTACTTAAATGACAATTTCAAGTACTCCCAAACAATTTGCAACCCAGGTCTCAAGTCATTGGATGTAAGGGAGATAATATTTTCTAAACCTTAAATAATGTCACTCAGTTCCTCATTTTGTAGTCCTTTACCTGGAAGGCTGAGCAATAAGGCCTATCGTGGCATGGAAGGAGAGGGCAGAATATCACTGGGACAGTGGTGCTCTTTGAAAACATGGTGGCCAGAATCCAATCTGACTCAGTATCTGAGGTGAGGCTAGGCTCTGTTTTTCCAAAGCTCTTCTGGCCACTCTAATGATCAGATGCACTCTCAGATGAACCAAAACACTGTTTCCAGCCCCTACCCCAGGCCACACCAATTAAATTCTTGGGGTGCACCAGGCCTGCGTACTCTGTAAGACTCTCCTGGTGACTGCAGAGTGCAGCTGACACTATTTACAAGATAAAGTAGGGATTCCATCTTTCTCTTTGACATGGCAGACATAGAAAATGCCTACTTATAAGACACACTGGGGTAAATTACAGGGAATTTAGGGACTTGGTATGGGGGATGTGGGGCTTGGTTTTGCAAAATGCAATATAATTATTATACAGTTACGATTTTTAAAACATTTGGAATGACTATAAATTTAGAATTTATACAAAACTTTCAAAAAATATTTTCGCCAATTTTAAGGCAAGACTGAAACTTGTATCTGTGACTAGAACTTCATTATCAGATATTTTTATGCCTGAAATAATAGCATGCCATCTTGGTCAGGATATTTTAAAAAGCAAACTATTATTAACCACTGTGAAAAGAAATTTTATCTTTCAGAAATGGATAATAAAAAAATTCCAACCACTTTGTAACTGCTAAAAACATGAAATAGTTAAAATCACAGTTAAAGATTACAATTATTATTTATCAATCAAAAAAAATTTTTTAAGAAGACTCCAAAGGTTCTCTCTTCTTTCACTGACAGAGGTAATACTGAAATGCATTTTAAAAGTGTGAACTCATGTAGATATCATTCGGAATTTCTCAAACCCAGTGTTTTAAATGAAGTCGTACATGGGTTTGCATTATCGTGCAGTCATTCTGCACCTGCATGATGCCACTCAAAGGGCAACACCGTCAAGGGGACAAAAGGATCAGATACAACTGAACTTAGAAACATGCAACAAAAAGATGTCAGGACAAGACCCTCAACCACATGCCCCTTTCCTGACCACTATGCTTCTAGAACATTCCCCAAAGAGCTTTCACCAGCATGCCCAGCAGGATGTTGAACAGCAGCTTCACATTGTAACACACCCACTCATCCACAAGTTCAGTGTCACCAGCTGCTGTGCCAAAACCTGTTCAGGCCAGTTCCAAACAAGTTGTGGGTTCAGGACCAGACACAAATGCCATAAGTCTAAATTTAAAGTTTACTAGCTTTCATAATCAAGCTAGTAAACTATTAAATAAAATGTATTCTATATCCCTACCTTGACAAACATACTTAGATAGAAACAAAAATCTAAAAGTGTATATAAAGCTATGGTTTCTATATGATTGAAAATAAGCAAAATATCAAAGACAACAGCACTGAATTATTATTGTAATGCCTGGCCATTCTGTGGATTAATGATTGATTTTTGCTAAGAACTAACATAAAAGGCTCAGTGCCCAAAGCTAAGTGGTTAGGGTGCCAGCCACATATGCTGCGGCTGGCAGGTTCGAACCCAGCCCAGGCCTGCTAAACAACAATGACTACAATAATAATAACAACAACAACAAAATATATATATATAGAGAGAGAGAGAGAGAGCGCCAGGCATTGTGGTGGGCGCCTGTAGTCCCAGCGGCTTGGGAGGCTGAGGCAAGAGAATCACTTAAGCCCAGGAGTTTGAAGTTGCTGTGAGTTGTGATGCCACGGTACTCTACCAAGGGCAACATAATGAGACTCTGTCTCATGATATGATAATCCCACAAAATTTACTTTTCTTTCCTTCATTTTGCCAACATCTTTAGGTATGCTATTTTTTTTTACTATTATTTTCTTGAAACAGGGTCTCACTCTGTCACCCAGCTGGAGTGCAGTGCCATCATCACAGTTCACTACGAGCTCAAATTCCTGGGTTTAGGTGATCCTCCTGCCTCAGCTTTCTGAGTCACTGAGACTACGGTGCACCACCACACCTGGTTAATTATTCCTAGAGATGGAGTCTTACTCTTACTCAAGCTGGTCTTGAGCTCTAGCCTCCAGTGATCCTCCCACCTCAGCCTCCCAAAATGCTGGAATTATAGGCATAAGACACCATGTCCAGCCCTAGTTATGCTGTTATAATCAAGATTATCACATAACTAGTTCCTTTAATAGTAATGCTAAATTATATAATCATTCCTGAGTCACTGTAGTTCTTAAATAAGTTTGTATTAATTTCAATGTAGAGAAAGCTCACTCTTCAGATACAGGAATTTCAATGTAGAGAAAGCTCACTCTTTAGATACAGGACTAATTAGACTTGCCAATAAAATTATGAAAGTAATACTTAGATTTATAAATATCTATAAATTTTCAATATCATAAATCAAACACTGGAATGGGATTACATAGGACAAATTATTATCATAGAAAACTTTATAAACTATCTTAATTTCATTGTAGAAATTATCACTTATTGGGCAGCACCTATTGCTCAGTGAGCAGGGCGCCGGCCCTGGGTGGCAGGTTCAAACCCAGCCCCGGCTTAACTACAACAAAAAATAACAGGGCATTGTGGCAGACCCCTGTAGTCCCAGCTACTTGGGAGGCTGAGGCAAGAGAATTGCCTAAGTTGGAGGTTGCTGTGAGCTGTGATGCCATGGTACTCTACCAAGGGCTATAAAGTGAGACTCTGTCTCTACAATTAAAAAAGGAGAAGAAATTATCACTTATCTCATGATTTTTACTGTTTTCAAAATAACAGCAGGATCCATACAGTAAGGTAAAGAATCATCATCATACTTTATAGTTTGTACTTACATACAAATTTGAGTAATGTGAATTTTTATCTATTACAAAGTGCTCCTTGCCCACCACATACAACTGTTAAAAATACCACAGTAATTGATATTTCTCTGGAACTGCATTAGAAGCCAGAGAAGCAATAAAAAGGGCCCTCCATAATATCATTGGAAAATGATTCTCTATTGAGCAGGAGTCTTTTAGCTCACTACTTTTGAGCTAAAAGAAAGATTTGACAAATTGACTAATTTGCCTCTTCTTTTCCCTAAGTGCTCTTCTATTCAAGTATTCCCCACATTCTGAAATAAGGACTATCTTCAATACTGGCAATGACACAAACTATAAACCTTTACAGCATGTTTCAAGGACATATGGTAAAAGATATAAAAAAAAGTTTTTCCTTGAGGTCGTTAAGGTGTTAGTCATGACAGCAGATGCTTAGGGTTGCATATGTCAGCCCTCAACACCAGATTCTAAGTGACAGTGGTGGCCATGTGTTCCTGAATAAATCTGTCTCTTTGTGTTTGTATCCTCTGGTGCAAGGCCCTCCTATGGCTTTGGTCTAAAGATGCTAGTAAAACTGCACATGGAACCTCAGGGTACACTCGCTGGGCAATGTTGAATGACAGGGCACTTTGGAAGGAGGATTTTGTAAATAAGAAGGAGGCTAGAAGTAGAAGAGTAAGGTGAGCAAGGTGTATGTGTCTTTGCACATGACTGTGGAATAGACAAGTTTTCTTTTCCCATTATTTTAAAAGATATGGAAGAATGACTTCAGCAAGATGACAGAATAGAAATCCCATACCAGCTTTTCAGAGGGCTGCCCAAAGAGCTGGTTTCTGTCTTTATTGATTCAAAGAATTCACAGAATCTGACATTACTTTCATACCTGGTGGTCACAGAGAACAAAAGAGATCTCAGAGGTTTGCAGCCAATGCAAAGAACTTGTAATACCACAGGTGAAAACTAGTACAACTTGTCATGATCAGAAGCACATACCCAGTTTCTGGCTTTTTCCTTGTAAAAAAAAAAAAAAGAGAGAGAGAGAGAGAGAGAGAGAGAGAAAGAAGAACAGTACACACATATAGCCTTCCAGT
The DNA here is from genome assembly GCA_963573935.1 of Arctocebus calabarensis. Lineage (NCBI taxonomy): Eukaryota > Metazoa > Chordata > Mammalia > Primates > Lorisidae > Arctocebus > Arctocebus calabarensis. Next base: position 11,147 of record CAUYON010084346.1, on the reverse strand, counting down.
TTTCCAGAAGGTTTCCTGAGGGACTGGTTCTTGTCTCATCTGACTCAGAGTCCTGATGAGGAACTAGCCTACCTCATCTGCTTGGGGACCACAGAGAACAAAAAATTGCCTAGCAGCTACACCAGAGAATTTGTAATACTGCAGATAGGCACTAGAGGGAGGAAGAGACTACAAGCTCTGAAAAAACAACTGGCAAACCTCTGTAGTTGGGAAATTAGATTAATAAGATCAGAGAAGGCACATCCCCAGAAAATATTTGGGATAGTCCAGAATCGCTGGCTGGGGTGATTGGCAACTTTTTTCCTCTGTATGAAACATTATATAAAGACTGGGAGAGGTGGCAGTTTTGCAAATGCATGAATCAAATCCCAACACAAAGTTACAAGGCACATAAAGAAATAGGGAAATATAGCTCAATCAAAGGAACAAAATAAATCTCCCAGAGATGAGCCTAAAGAAATGGAGATATATGAGTTACCTGAAAAAGAATTCAAACTATCATAAAAACGCTCAAGAAGCTCAGGAAAAAATGATACATGACTAAAATGAGAACATCAGCAAAGAGATAAAAAATTCATTTGACAATCAAACAGAAAATTTGGAGCTTTAGAACACAGTAACTTAATTGAGAATTTCACTACAGGGACTGGGCAAGATGGCTCATGCCTATAATCCTAGCACTCTGGAAGGCTAAAGTAGGAAGATGTCTTGAGCTCAGGAGTTTGAGATTAGCCTGAGCAAGACTGAGAATCTAACTCTACTAAAAATAGAAAAAGTGGCCAAGCATGATGGTGTTCTCCTATAGTCCCAGCTATCTGGAAGGCTAAGGGAGGCGAATCATTTGAACCCAAGAGTTTGAGATTACTATGAGGTAGGCACAAAGAGAGAGGAGAAAGGGAAGGGAAGGGAAGGGAAAGAAAGGGAACACAAATTTCACTAGAGGGGTTCAAGCAGTCAATTTCCTAACTGACTTGATCAAGCAGAAGAATGAATCAACATATTCAAAGATAGGTCATCTCAGATTATTTAGTCAGAGGAGCAAAAAGAAAAAAGAATGAAAATGAGTGAAGAAATTCTAACAGATTTATGGGACATCATCAAGCAGACTAATAATGCATTAGGTTGTTTCAGAAGGAGAAGAGAGAGAGGGGAGAGAAAGAGAAAGGGGAGAGAGGAGAGAGAGAATGAATATGAAATGTAAGGGGACAGAAAGATTATTTGAAGTAATAATGGCTGAAAAGTTCTCAAATTTGAGTAAGGAAGGAAATGGACATCCAGAAATGAGAAGCCAAAACGACTCAAATCAATATTAACTTAAATAAATGTATACTATAATCAAATGGTCAAAAATCAAAGACAGCATTTTCAAAGGAGCAAGAGGAAAACAACTCATCACATACAAGGCAGCCTACATAAGAATGTCTATGGATTTCTCAGAAGAAACCTTGCAGGACAGAAGAGAGTGAATAATATACTCAAAGTGCTAAAAAAAAAAAAAATCAAGAGTATATATATTACAAAACTGACACTCAAAACTGAAAGAGAAATAAAGATTTTCCCAGGTAAACAAAAGGTAAGATAATATCACCTGCCTTGCAAAAAATACTAAATAGAGTCTTTTAGGTTGAAACAAATGGATTTTCAACAGCAACACAAGATCATGTGAAAGTATAAAGCTTGCTGGTAAGGATAAATATTTTACATATATATACAAATACAGAATACTGTGATTCTGTAATGGTGGTGTATAAATCACTTTTAATTATAGTATAAAAGTTAAAAGGCAAAAATATATAAATAACTATCATTATTAAAATGTGTTCTGAATACACTATATGAAAAGTTAAAATTTGTGGTATCAATAACACAAAGTGTAAAGGGGAAAAGAAGTAAAAGAGTGGGGGGGTTGTATGTGATTGCAGTTAAGTTGTTATCAGCTTCAAGTACATTATTATAACTATGTATTATGTAAGTTTTATGATAACCACAAAGAAAATACCTATAGAAGACATACAAAGGAAAATAATAAAGCAATCAAAACATGTTACTACCAAAAAAATCAACAACAACCAAAACACACACACACACACAGAAAGAAGAAGAGAGACCATTGATTGATGTCAAACTTTCTTTGCATCCCAGGGAAAAACTTCACTTTCTCATGATATATGATCCTTTCAACACACTGTCAAATTCTCTTTGCTGGTATTTTGTTAAAGATTTGAATCTATATTCACCAGGGATATTGGCCAGTAGTTTTCTTGTAGTATCTTTATCTTTCTTTGGTACCAGGGCAACACTGGCCTCATAAAATGAATCTGAAAGTGTTCCTTTCTCTTCAATTTTTTGGCAGATTTTGAGAACAACTGGCATCAATTCTTCCTTAAATATTTGGTAGAATTCTCCAGAGAAGCCATCTGGCCCTGGCTTTCCTCTGTTTGAGGTTTTTGATTACTAATTTATTGCATTACTATTATTCACAACAGCCAAGAGATGAAAACAATCTTAAATGTCCAACAACAGGTGAATGGATAAAGAAAATGTGTTATGAACATACAATGGAACATTATTATTCAGTCTTTAAAAAGACGGACCTAGTGGATTTTACATCAAGTGAAATATGCCAGTCACAGAAGAACAGGATAATCCCATTGATGTAAGGCATCTAAAGTAGTCAAACTTTTGGACACAGATAGTAGAGGGGTGGTTGCCAGAGATAAGGGTAGGAAAGAATGGAGGTTTGCTGATCAATGGACATAGAGTTTCAGTCAAGCAACATGAAAAAGTTCTAGAGAGCTGCAGTATAATAATGTGTGTCCAGTTAATAATGCTGTACTCATGCTTATGAATTGTTAATGAAGTAGATTTTAAATGTTCTTTACTACCATAACAATAAATACAAATTTTTAAAAGAGAGCTAAGAATAGTAAGTAGCTACACTGTAAAAGCAGTTAGTGGTCTACCATACTCTAGAATATCCAGTCTACTGGTTTTTAATTAACAGTGACATTATTTTTATTTAAAATCTACTGGTGAACCCAATAAAGAAATTATAGAAATAAAACTACTTGTGTTGAGTTGGGTTGGCTGGAAGGAATCCCGATTTCAGGAAGCACACAATCCCGCCACAATCTCTCCTACTGAACAGTCCACTCTCCAGCAATCCTTGATATAATCCAAGCTCCTGGGGTTTTTAGATAAAGAGAATGAGGCTCTGGAAGGACAATGGACCCAATGGTGGGTCAGTAGCATGGCCCTGCCTAGTTCTGCACCTGTTGGTCCCCAGCTTCTTGCTCTCTGCATTCTCAGTAAGTTTTTGTGTCTCCCCTGGGAAATGTAGGCAACCCAGATGAAGGTGCAGCCATGGCCTAGGAGGGAGGCGCTTTTCTAAGACCAATGACCAGTTGACATAGATTTCCATTTCAACAGTTGTTTAATGTCTAATTTATTTCTATCATAGAAATAATGCCTATTTATTAAGGGAACTTTTGAAATTTCAAAGAAGCAAAAAAGAGAGAAATTATAATCTTACCAACTATATACATGAACATTAATAATTAAATGTGTTTTCTTTCTGTCTTTTAATGAACAGATTGTTAAATTTTCACTGAGTTGTGCTCATTCTGTATCCTCAATTTTGTATCTTGCTTTCCTCACAATATCATAGCATAAGCATTTTCCATTTGTAAACAACATTTTCTTTCATGGCTATATACTATGCTTTGAAGTAGTCATATAAAGCAGAACTATATTTTTCTGAATTTGTTTACCACTCCAAATAATGCTAAAAAGAACAATTATCTGTATAATGTTTTAACCATGGTTATGGTAGCATACCAGACATGAAATTATGGACTTTAAGAATTTGAAGATTTTTTAAGTCTTTGGTACATAGTGTCAAATCACTTATGTATTTTATTTATGCACAATTACATAAGCATTGTTTTAAAATTCTGTAAATAGAAACAAATATAAATAAGAATATTTACCATCAGTCCTTTGATTTAGAGGCAGACATCTACTGAACATTCTGTTACAGCCCTTCCTCACCGTTTTGAAAATGTGTACATGTACACACATATGTAATTACCAAATTGAGACTGTTGTGTATGGGTGTGTAATGGTTTGGTTTTGGGCAGTATCCTTTGTAAGCATAGTCCCACGCCAATAATACTTGAAGATCAGACTGGCTTTATTTATTAATCATAACCAGTGATTCGGCTGGGTGACTATGGCCCATCACACAGCCAAATACACTCTCACGTGACCATACACATGTCCTCACACCCAAGTGACAGAGATTGTGTGTGCGATCAAGTGGTGATCTTGGCTGTGGTTCCAATGGGCTACCTCTGAAAATCTGAATCGAGTGGACACAGGCAGTTACAACACCATTTTCCTCATTTGATACTTGTGCAGATCTCAATGCTCCAAAGTGCCAGCCACCAAGAGCAGCCCTGAGACTTGAGTCTTTGGTTCTCATCAGACATTTCCAAAAGCATGGTGGTGAAGACAGAAACTTTGACCTTCAACTGTGTCAGGTTCACGTCATGATTTCTGCCTCCCACTGGCTGTGCGATTGGGATGAACTTACGTACCTTCTCTTAGCCTGAGTCTCTCCATCTGTGAAGTTGAATGACAGTAGTCACCTCACAGGTCTGAAGTGGTGATCAGATAAAATAATGCATGTGGAATACTCAGCTCCAAGCCACAGCAGGCAGTCAATTTTAGCTGTAATTACTATTTTGAAGAGTTCTGGCAACAGCCTTTTTTCTCTCTCACAAATATGACTTTCTCTTCTCCCCATTGATCTATTAACAGAAAAATACTTTTTTAACGGATAATTCCCAAAGCAGTCATTCTGGCAATGGTGCAGCAGTTCACAATGTTATCATACTTATCTGACCACACATGTTATTAATAGCTAAAAGTGGCTGAGATTGTCCTTAACTATTCTCAATAAATAAACGTATTTCAGTACTTACTAATCTCAGGAGCTTTATATGACAATATTTTCCTTGATCTTCATAAGCCTGTGAAGTATTATTACTACTATTTTGCAAATGAGCACATTGAAATAGACAGTTAAACAGTTGCATACCAAGGGCAGGGGGCTAAGAGGCCCTAACCCCTCCCCATTATTTTGTGATTAAAGAAATTTGCTAAAAGTCACACTGCTTAAAGTTGAAAAGCCAAGATTTGAATCCACACTTCCTGGAATCCAAGCCCCATCCTTAAGGCCAGGGATCAGCAAGTCCTTTTCTATAAGGGAACAAACAGTAAATATTTTAGGCTCTTTGCATTGGTCTCCGTCTTCACTACTCTACCCTGCCATGGTAGTGCAAATGCAGCTATAAACAGAAAGGAAGTGAATCAACAAGGCTGTCACAGTAAACTTTACCATGGACACTGAAATTTGAATTTTATATAATTTTTATGTACCATAATATATCATCCTTCTTTTTACTTATTTCCCCAACCATTTTTAAAAGTAAAAACCATTCTTAACTCATGGGCCCTACAAAAAGCAGTTGCTAGACTACAGATCCATTACAGAGAAATGGAGAATCTCCAGCCACCACTGGACAATTTTCAGCTTTTGCAGAAGCTACCAGTCTCTCTCCCTTGGGTCTTTTGTGTGCTATTCTTTTGGCCTACAACACTCCTTCTTTCACTGTCTCCAGCATCGCTTTTGCCTGCCATACTTCTTGTCATCCTTCCAACCTAAGCAACCTCACTGTTGCTTCTTGCAGGAAATGCAATGAGCCTACCCTAACCACCACCTACATGCTAAGTTAGGCACCCCTTTCTGTTTTCCCTCAGCAGCCTGCCCGTTCCATTCCTAGGGTCTAACGGAAAGGATTAGGATGAGTTGGCTACCAGTCTTTCTGCTCCAGGTCTAGCACCATGAATGTAGGCTTCTGTCTTGATTATAATTATACCAACTTAGTAACTAGCACAGCATATGGAATATAAGAGTAGTTCAATAGATGTGCGGAGGAGGGCCAGGAGGGAGGAAAAGAAGTAGGGAGGGGGGAAGAGACAAATTAAAGTTCTTAACTGGAAATACAGGCTCTGAGTGGGATACGGAGAGATAGGGAAGGTAGGAGAGGAACTTACATCTGACCATTAGGAAAAAAGTAGAAGGAAAGTTGCCAAATGTAGATATGGAAATCCTTTTTCTGCTTTTGATGAGGGGAAGTCCATGATCCCCTATAAAAGTGGCTGTTCAGGAGAGGCAGGGTGGCTCATTCCTATAATCCTAGCACTTTGGGAGGCCAAGGCAAGAAAATCACTGAAGCTAGGAGCTCAAGGACAGCCTAAAAACCATAGCAAGACTCATACCCACAAAAAATATATATATTTTAATGATCCAGGTGCGGCGGTGTGGACCTGCAATCCCAGCAACTAGAGATGCGAGGGAGCGGCATCTCTTAAACTTAGGAGTAGGAGGTTGCAGTGAGTGATGGTGACGCCGCTGCCCTCTGGCAGGGACGACAGCAAGAACTTATCTCAAAAACAAAGTGGCTGTTCATTGTATTTAAGATGGCTTCTTTCAAAAATATTATAGTCAATAAGAGAATCCCAGTAAGGACACAAAGGAAAAAGGAATTAAAGAGCTTGGGCTAGGGGTAAGAGGAAGTAGGTACTGTGAAAGCCTTCTTTCAGCTCCATATCAAACAGATTTTTCTCTTTTTAAAAGATTTTGAGAGCTTGGATTTGTCCCCAAAATGCTCCTTTGAAGCAAAGAGTTTAATCATCACACAACATTAACACTTTAGATTTTGGCATTTCTCTTTTTTCTTTCTTTCTTTTTTTTTTTTTTTTCTTTTCTTGATCAGGTGCTCTATGGAAGAGCTTCTTTGAAATGAAAACATCTGGAATAAGAAACACCCATTTTTCACACCACTGCTTCCCTTTCCTTCCTCACCCCCTCTCCAGCACCCTCTTCTCCACAGGTATAATGCCCCCCCCACCCTGAGCTGCCCATACACACTTCTCCCGATAGGCTCTCTGCAGGCTCAAATAGATCTGACAGCAAGTATTTGCGGTCATATCTAAGTATCTCCTTCATTCATCCACTGAACTCTTCTATCTTCCAAGAAAAGTAACATCACTGGACAACTGGAGAAGCCAAGAAATGGCCAGCCTGTCCTCATTGCCTTCTCTATCTTTGCCTGCCCCTTGTCATTTCTGATGGAGAAGGAATACTCCCAGATGAGCATATTCTATTCAAATATGGCATGCAGCTTTCTCCCTGCTAGTAAGTAGAACTGTGGACCTTATATTTCAAGGCCAAATCTGCCACTAACTTGGTGTGTGTCTTTGTAAATAAGCCATTTGACTTCTGAGAGCCAGGTGGGACCCTTGGCACACCATCCAGATTCTTTCCCAGCTATTGGAAATATTAGTAGCTGACAGCTTTCAGCTGAAAACCCCCTGCATTGAAGAGTTGACCAGCACAAATTACCTTCCTTTTCCCTGCGACACCCCTCATTGAAGGCTGGGTGGTTACGGTGAGAGTGCAATGTCCTGACAGTATGGGACAATGCCATCCCAGTTTCCCTATTCCTGGTAGGATTAACTAGATTTAGCAATTCCAGCAGGTAGAAATGCACTGTTTTTTAACTCTTCCCTCCACCCAGTTCTCTGTCCTTTACTTGCCTGCAGGTGTTGGTCCTGACAGCCACACCAATGAGCTTCTTGCATTCAAATGTCCACAAAAGTTTGCCTTTCTCAAAGTATGCCTTTCGTGGAGTCTACCCAGGACACGAGTCCTTAGCTTTCCCATCTACACAGTAACAAGGCTTCACTAGTTGACCTCAGTGTGTGTCTGTAATGTGAGCAAAGAGCAATGATCCACCTGCCTGGCATGAGGGGCAATTGGGAGGAGCAGCAACAGCAGGGGCAAGGGCCTGCATGTGTCCCAAGACAAGGAGATCACCAAAGTCCCAACACATCTCTGCAGATGCTTGGGAACCATCAGTATGGTGGCCAACAGAGATGCTGACAGTCCAGGTCTCTGGGTCAGAAACATATCTCTGCTGCTAATTCACTCAGTGCCTCCTGGCAATCCTCTCTGCTGGGTGTCGATTTCTTAAATTACAAAATAAGTGGCCTTATCAGCTTTCTCCTCTCTCCTCGTTTTAAATAAATTCATGTGATCTCTGGTTAGAGAAGAAAAAGGAAGTCCATTTTTGCAATTTTGTATTAAATCATAACTGTGTACATTAATACACTTATGGGGTACAATGTGCTGATTTTATACACAATTTGGAATGCTTACATAAAGCAGAATTAAATGAATTAAAAACAAGGAATCACTCAGAAGATCAACGAATCTAAAAGTTGGTTTTTTGAAAAGATTAACAAGGGGGGCGGAGCAAGATGGCTGACTGGAAACAACTTCCGAAAAAGGCTCCTGTCCAAAAGGGAAGATAACCTCCAGAAACTGCGCAATTAAGCTGAATACTGAGAGCCCAGCTGAAAGAGAGAAGTGATTTCTGCGGATCACCTCTGCTGGGACTGGCTGCAACCCCAAGAAAGCACGCTTCAGGTACAAAATTCATCTGAAAGGAAGAGTGCCCATCCCCTCCCCCAAGAAACCTCTGAGTTTCTTGCTTTTCTGTTTCCTTTCTTTTTATTCTCCTCTTTTGCTCCTGCAAGTTTTCTACAGACAAGCAGTGAACTGTGGAACTCTTCTCTCACCCCATGGAAGAGTGCTGTGGGAAGTGAGGTGTGCTTCCCCTGAGCACCCTGGTGTGACTCTGAAAACTCTATTGCTAGGCAGAAAAACTGAACTAATGTTTTCCCCACCATTCTGAACTTACTGTACACCCTTCCCCCCTTACCAGAAGCCTAACCAGAAGCCTAACCCCCTCTGAGACTGAGGGAGGAGGTCCCTAAGCAGCACCCCCACACCTGCCTGTTGGAACAAGCGTCCCACTGGGAAAAGACTCCGGTGGGGGGCCGTAGCGAGCCTCCCTCCCCTCCAGCCTGGGAAGCCACAGGCGAGTGTCTGGCCCTGTGCCCCAAGTTTGCCGGGCTTCCGCAGGCCTGCCATCTACTAGAAACTCTGGCAGCGACCGCCAGGCCTTCGCAGGTCTGCCCCCAACCAGGAACTCCTCCTCTGGTGACTGCACGGGCCTCCGCCTGGCACCCACAGGACCCCCACAGGCCAGCCCCTGGCCACTAAATCCCCTGGTGAACGTGTGGCCCTGAGCCCAGAGCTTACAGGGCTTCTGCAGACCTGCCTTCTGCGAGGAACTCCGCCTACAACAGCCAGGCCTCTGCAGGCCCATCCCCCGCCCAGGAATTCCTCTGGGAGCTGTATGGCCCAGCGCCCCATGCTTGCCGGGCTTCCGCAGGCCCATAGTCTGCTAGAAACTCTGCTGGCGACCACCAGGCCTCTGCAGGTCTGCCCCCGGCCAGGAACTCCCCCGGCAACTGCACTGGCCTCCACCTGTCACCCACAGGGGCCCCACAGATCCGCCTCTGGCCAGTAAATCCCCTGGCAACTGTGCTGCTCTGTACCCCAAGCCTGCAGGGCTTTTGCAGGTACACCTTCTGCCAGGAACTCTGCCTGCAACTGCCAGGCCTCTGCAGGGTAACCCACGGCCGGGAACTCCCCCAGCAGCTGCCAGGCCCTATGCCCATGCTTGCTGGGCTTCCGCAGGCCCACCGTCTGCTACAAACTCTGCTGCAAACCGCCAGGCCTCCACAGGTCTGCCCCAGGCCAGGAACTCCCTCAGCGACCACACAGGCCACTGTTTGGCACCCGCAGGGCCCTGCAGGTCCGCCCCTGGCGAGTAAATCCCTTGGTGACCATGCGGCCCCATGCCCGAGCTTGCAGGGATTCCGTAGGCCTGCCTTCTGCCAGGAACTCCACCTACAACCTACAGGCCTCTGCAGGCCCATCCTCCAGCCAGGAATTCCTCTGCAGCTGTCTGGCCCAGCGCCCTGTGCTTGCCAGGCCTCCGCAGACCTGCCTTCTGCTAGAAACTCTGCTGGTGACCGCCAGGCCTCTGCAGGTCTGTCCCCAGCCAGGAACTCCCCCGGCGACCACACGGGCCTCTGCTTGGCACCTGCAGGGCCCCTGCAGGCCCACCCCTGGCAAGTAAATCCCCTGGTGACCATGAGGCCCCGTGCCCAAGCTTCCAGGGCTCCTGCAGGCCTGCCTTCTGTTAGTAACTTCAACTGCAACTGCCAGGCCTCTGCAGACTCACTTCAGGCAAGGAACTCCCCCGGCAACCACTTGGCCCTGCATCCCATGCTTGCCAGACTTCTGCAAGCCCGCTGTCTGCTACAGACTCTGCCAGCAACTGTTAGGCCTCCACAGGTCTGCCCCTGGCCAGGAACTCCCCTGGTGATTGCGCTGGCCTCTGCTTGGCACCCACAAGGCTCCCGCAGGTCCGCCCCTAGTCAGGGACAGTCCCAGCGACTGCACAGGCCTCCACCTGGCACCCACAGGACCCCTGCAGGCCAGCCTTCTGCCAGGGACTCCTCTGGCAACTGCCAGGCCTCTGCAGGCCTGCCCCTAGCCAGGACAGCCTGGCCCTGCATCCTACACTTGCTGGGCTTCTAGAGGCCTGCTTTCTGACAGGGACTCCACCCATGACTGCCAGGGTCACTCCCAGCAACTGCACGGGCCTCCACCTGGCACCCACGGGGCCTCTGCAGGCCAGCCTTCTTTCAGGGACTCCACCAGGGACTGCCAGGCCTCTCTGCAGGCCCACCATGGGCCAAAAACTTCCCAGACAACCGCACGGCCCTGCACCCACCACTTGAAGGGCCAGACGCAACAGTGAAAAACAACCATGGGGCGGAATCAATGGAAAAACTCTGGCAATATGAATAATCAGAGTAAACCAACCCCTCCAAGTAACAACAAGGCAGACACAGCACAAGATCTCCTGAATAGTCAAAAGGCTGAGATGTCTGAAATTGAATTCAGAATCTGGATTGCAAATAAGATCAGTGGAATGGAGGGAAAGATGGAATTAGAATTTCAAGCAGTAATTCAAAAGATGACCCAAAAGATGTCTCAAGAATTCAACGAATTCAAAGACAAAATGACCAAAGATTTTGACACATTGAGACAAGAAGTTGCAGCCCTTAAAGAGCTGAGAAATTCAGTAGAATCCCTC
>CAUYON010084345.1:0-43376 GCA_963573935.1 Arctocebus calabarensis | reverse complement strand
GTTTTTTAATTTGTTTATGTGCTGAATTACATTTATGGATTTACGTATATTGAACCAGCCTTGGGAAACTGGGAGAAAGCCCACTTGATCATGATGTATAATTTGTTTGAAGTGTTCCTGGATCCTGTTTGTTAGGATCTTATTGAATATTTTTGCATCAATATTCATTAGTGATATTGGTCTGTAGTTTTCTTTTCTTGTTGGATCTTTTCCTTGTTGAGGGATCAAGGTGATATTCGCTTCATAGAATGTGTTGGGTAGTATTCCATCTTTTTCTATATTTTGGAAAAGGTTGAATAATATAGGTACTAGTTCCTCTTTAAAGGTTCGGTAGAATTCTGACATGAAGCCATCTGGTCCCGAGCTTTTCTTTTTAGGGAGATTTTGTATAGTTGATGCTATTTCAGAACTTGATATCGGCCTGTTCAACATTTCCACTTCATTCTGGCTAAGTCTAGGAAGGTGACGTGCTTCCAAATATTGGTCAAGTTCCTTCAGCTTTTCATATTTCTGAGAGTAAAGTTTCTTGTAATATTCTTTAAGGATTTTTTGAATTTCTGAGGGGTCTGTTGTTATTTCGTTTTTACCATTTCTGATTGATGAAATTAGAGATTTTAGTCTTTTTTTCCTGATTAGAGTCGCCAAAGGTTTATCTATTTCATTGACCTTTTCCAAAAACCAACTTTTTGATTTATTGATCTGTTGTATAATTCTTTTGTTTTTTTTTCATTTTCTGCCCTGATTTTGGTTATTTCTTTTTTCCTGCTGGGTTTGGGGTTAGAATGTTTTTCCTTTTCCAGTTGTTTGAGATGTCCCATTAAGTTGTTAACTTCCTCTCTTTCCGTTCTCTTGAGGAAGGCTTGCAGTGCTATAAATTTCCCTCTTAGGACTGCCTTTGCAGTATCCCAGAGGTTTTGATAATTTGTCTTCATTGTCGTTTTGTTCCAAAAATTTAGTGATTTCCTTCTTAATCTCATCAATGACCCATCTGTCTTCCAGCATAAGGTTGTTTAGCTTCCATGTTTTTGTTTGAGTATGCAAATTCCTGTTATTGTTGAGTTCAACTTTTATTCCATGGTGGTCTGAGAAGATGCAAGGGATAGTTTCTATTCTTTTAAATTTGCTAAGGTTAGATTTGTGACCTGAGATGTGATCAATTTTGGAGTATGTTCCATGGGCTGATGAGAAGAATGTGTATTCAATTTTAATAGGATGAAACGTTCTGTAGATGTCTGTTAAATCCAGATGTTGAATGGTTAAGTTTAAATCTGAAATTTCTTTACTTAGCATTTTCCCTACAAACCTGTAAACAAGGTTGCTCTCATAGAAATAAACTATGATCTCAACTAGGAGGATCAGAACTGAGATATGTGAAATCATAAGAAAGTAACAGTTTGACTCTAGATCTGTAGGACTTAACAACTATTATATTTAAAGTATTAACATATTTGAAAATGAAACATGTCACTTGGGAGAGGACATTCTTAGCTATAAAAGCACGAAATAGTCTTTTAGATGCTGTTTGTTGTTGTTTTTGATACAGAATCTCACTTTGTTACCCCCAGTAGAGTGCTGTGGCATTGTAGCTCACAGCAACCTCAAACTCTTGGGCTCAAGTGATCCTGTTGCCTCAGCCTCCTGAGTAGCTCAGACTACAGGCACCTACCACAATACCTGGCTATTTTTAGAGACCAGGTCTCACTCTAGCTCAGGTAATTCACTGGCCTCAGCCTCTCAGAGTGCTAGGATTATAGGCATGATCCACTGTGCCCAGCCTTAGACATTATTTTGACCACTTCAGGCCAGCAGTCCCTCCAGTAAACTCTAATCTACGCAACAATCATGTAGTGGAGGCATCAGGCTGTATGGTCATAAGAGTTTATACCATTACTATTGCCATTATATATTTGATCCCCCCCCCCTTTTTTTTTTTTTTTTGACTCTAGAATTTCCAGGAACTACACAGTTAGGATTAGGCTTTCCAGGCTACCACCTTCAGGAGATTTTTTTTAGACATGGGGAACATGAGCATCTGGATTCATGTCTATTCTATAGTGATATTTTTAAACTTTAATTCGTTTTACTAAGTATCTCCAGTGTCTGAACAAAGGCCAAATCAAGTTGTAATTTCCAAGTTTAAAAGAGTTTTCCAGTCCCTGGAAATTTTTAGAATAAGCATCATGGCTGACTAGCCAGCAGCCAAACTAGTGGGCCTCTCCTGATAATATCTAGATCTCAGCACTACTTCTACCATGTAACTATTTATTACCAGCAAAACTAATTCTTTGGTGGATCCTTTTGGGCTATCTCCAGTGCAATCAGATATTCAAATTAATGTTTCTGGCCTTCACTTATTGAATACATTAATGTGTAACAGGGAATAAAGAATGTTCTGGGTAATAGTTATTCAGAACCACCTTTGCATATCTCATGGTTTCAGATACAATTTTTTCATCACAGACTTCAAGATGAAACATCCACTTGTCTCCTCCTGTACAGGCTCTATTGTCAGCACCTGAGTGTCTCCTTCCCCAGTATTAGATGACAACCTTTCCCGGGTCTATTTACTTACTTTTTTTCTCAAGAAAGGAGACCATACTGAGTTCTTCAGCACAAGAACCATTCTTTTTCTTTATGAAGAAGCTTATTTTTTTAAATATTTTATTTTATTTTATTTTATTTTATTTTTTAATATTTTAAAAAGAGAGCTCAGACTTTCTGAAGTATAATAACTCTGATTTAAGTCCCACTGTCACCACTTCATAATCTTCAACAAATCATTTACCCTTTTTGAGACTGGGTGCCAATATCTCTAAAATGATGGTGGAGACTGAAGGAAAATATTCAGATATAGTGCAATCCAAGATGCTTGGCACAAAGCAGATGTTTACTAAATATTGACTACTATTTTAATACAAAACTCATTATTAATTTTTGGTATCTCCTGTGGTCAAGTTTGTAACTGGATTGGGAAGGAGAGAAGAGAATGGATCTGTCACGATTGACCAAGTTTTCAGGGACATAATTAATAGCAGGTGATATAGACAATTCCAGACATACTGGTGGAGGAAATATGGTATCCAGAAAATCTTCTGTCAGGAGTGAGATCAACAAGATAACAAAGTGGAAGTTTCCAGCCTCCCCTCCACCCATAGAAACACCAATTTTGGCAACTATCCAAGCACAAAAATGCATTTGCAGGAGCCCTGGCATCCAGATAAGAAATTCTAGCACACTGGTGGAGAAAGAATTCCCAAAGTGAACACACTTAAGAAGGTAAGAAGAAGAATTTCACATTACTTGTGTTATCTTTTCCCCAGGGAAGCTCTACTCAGTGCTGCAAGAGATTCCCTTGGCTTGTGATTTCTCCTACAGGGAAGAAAGTCAGGGAAATGTAAGTGCTTGGCTTCTCCAGACTATGTAACAATGCCAAGGAAACCCACTTCTTTCTTTTCTCACCCAGAACACTGAGAGGATTGGCATAGCTCAATAGCCTGGGGACATCTAGGACCAGGAACAAGGGGCAAAGCTCTCACAGCCATTGATGTACAGATCTCAAAATCTGACCATGGGTGTTGCAAAAGAACTCATGGACTCCACCAAGAGGCCCACCCACAAAACTCACTGGACTATTGCCTGCAAGCTTCCAACTTGCAAGCTATCCCCTCAAGCTTGCAAAGATTCACCCTCAAAACCTTGCACATTCCCTGTGGATAGCACCCTGTACAGCCCCATGGATAATGTACATGAAGCCCCACATGCAACACACAAATTGGAGAAGACACATTATCTTGGGCACTTCAAGGCACTACTCTAAGGAATATAAATGGGGGTCTCTTATCACCTGGACTGGCTTTGAGGGATCAAGAGAAGGCATATAATCCTATGACTTTCCCCCTAAGAGAAAACAAAACAGTGTGGTAGGCACAGCCATGGAAAAGATCTGTGGGATCTTGAGAATCTCTAACCAGATTCACTAATTAAGGTTTTTGTCTTCTGAAGCCATTCACTAAACACTGGATGACTTCTTCAAATATGAAGTCAGCAACACAAGCCTACAAGGAACATAAAGGATCAAAAAAATTATGAAACCACCAAAGAAACAAAGTAAAACTCCAATAGCTGACCCCAAAGAAATGGAGATCTATGAATTGCCTGACAAAGAATTTAAAATAATCATCTTATGTATAGAGAGCTAAAAGACTATAAATATAGACAAATACACAAAATCAGAAAGACAATACATGAACAAAATAAAAAGTTTAACAAATAAAGAAAAAAAGGGAAATTTCTAGAGCTGAATAATAAAAGTCTGAGTTTAAAAATTCATCACAAAGCTTTAAAAGCAGGCTCCATTAAGCAGAAGAAAGAATTAGCAAACACAAAAACAGATCATTTGAAATTGTCCATCAAAGGAACAACAGTTTTTAAAAGGATGAAAAAGAGAGAAGAAATCCTAAGGTAATTATAGGACACCATTAAGCAAAGCAATATGCACATTATGAGGGTTCCAGGAGCAGAAAATAGAAAAAGATAAAAGCTTATTTAAAGAAATAATGACTCCCTCCCCCAAAAAATCCCTTTCCAAATCTAGGGAGGAAAATAAATATCCCCATCCATAAAGGCCTCCACATTGCTCCAAAAGAAACTCCCACAAATGTATTGACGATATAAAATCTTCACTGAGATATACTATAATCAAATTATCAAAAGTCAAAAACAAAGAGAATTTTGAGAGCAGCAAGAAAAAGTTCCGCATACAAGGAATATCATCTCATATGAGGTAACTCACATAAGACTATAGGATTACTCCAGCAGAAACCTTACAAGCCAGAAAATAGTAAGAACAGATATTCAAAGCACTAAAAGGAAAAAACAAAACTACTGCATAGGGATTTTATACGTGGCAAAGCTGTCCTTCAGAAATGAAGAGAGGTAAGGACTTTTCCGGACAGATAAAATTTGATGGATTTCATCACCACTAAAATTGCCTTATAAAAAAGCTAAATGGGGACAGTGGAGAGGGAGGGAAGGGGAGGGAGAGGGGGGAGATAGGACAAAGGGTGAGATCACATGTGTGGTACATATTTGAAGGGTCAGGAGAAAACTAAATATGGATCAAAAATGTTTTCACATAGTAAATGAGAAAGTCTCATGAATGTTTTGTCAATCAGGTTGATAAAAATATCTCAGATTGTATGTGAAGCCTGCACACTGTACCTCATGATTGAACTAATGTACACAGCTATGATTCAATAAGAAAAATAAAATAATAAAAAAAAAGCTAAATGGAGTTCTTTAAGTTGAATTGAAAAGACTCTAATTAGCAACATGGACAGATATGTAAGTATAAAACTTACTAGCAAAGGTAAGTATATAGTCAACATCAGAATATTCTAACGCTATAATGATAGTATATAAATCACTTTTAATTCTTGTGTAAAAATTGAAAGACAGAAGTTTTTAAAAATATCTATAGCTACAATAATTTGCTAATGGATATACAATACATAAAAACACAAATTGTGACATCAATGATATCAAATGTGGAGGCGGAGAAGTAAAATGTAGAGGCTTTGCAAGCATTTGAAGTCAAGTGAACATCCTGAAATAGACTGATTTAAGATGTTTTAAGCAAACCTCATGGTGATCACAAAGAAAAAAATCTACAAGATACTCAAAAGACAAAGAGAAATAAATCAATACATACCGTGAGAAAAAAACCCTCAAATCACAAAACAAGACAACAGAAGAGGAAATAAAGAGCAGAGGAGCTACAACACAGTGAGAAAACAATTAACAAAATGACAATTCTATGTCCTTTACCTATCAATACCTTTAAATTAAATGAATTAAGCTCTCCAATCAAAAGACATAAAGTGATTAAATGAATAAATCAAGGTCAAACTATTTACTGCCTATGAGAGACTCACTTTAGCTTTAAAGACACACATATACTGAAAGTCAAGGGATGAAAAAAGTCATTCCATTCAAATTGTAACCCAAGGAGAACAGGATGGTGATGTACTGTAAATTTTTAAGACTTTGTATTTTCTTGATTCCTCAACATTCTAACAAATGGGCTATGAGCAACCTACCTAAGTGCCCAAGTACACTAGTGTGATAAGGCTGGTTCCAACAAGTTCTTACCTTACCTTGACTGTGACCTAGTAGCATTCAAATGTGCTCATAAAATCCCCTCCTTGTGTAATCTCCACACTGACCCCCAAAAGAGGCACTTGCCCATGGTCCAAGTTTTTTCTTGGTTTTCTTGACAAATGGAGTCTGCTCCCTAGGAGTTCCTTCCATATGGTCCCCTACATGACATTCTCACACCTTCCTCTCTAGGATCTGTGATGCTAAATTCTTATCTCATATACATCTCTGAGTTTGTATCCCATGCCTTGTTGGAATGATCCTAAAAATACCTACAAGGGGAATTTACAGCTCCATTTACCAAACAATTGGCAATAAGGAAGGAATAATTCTGAACTCTGGTGCAAAGTTCCTCAAAGTCCCTTTGACTTCTCCTGGCTCACTAAATGGCTATATAATTGGGCTTCAAAACTTGACAACTCTCTACCCTGCTGGCATTCTTGTGCACTGCTTTTCATGGCTTGGCATTGCCTCTTCTGAGGACTGCCAAGACTCCCCATCCTAAAGTGTGAATCCCATTCCAATTCCAAATATTTCATGTTGGAACTCCAGGATACTGCTTCTCAGCTTGATCTCAGCAAGAGGAGTGTTAGGATCTGGAGTCACTGGGCTGTATGAATTGGCTATTTCTCAGTGCACCTTTGAGTGATGATGATTTGAAAAATATCTCCCATCTGTAGAAGTGCAGTTCCCCTATCTTGAAGTCATGCAAATGTATATCTCTGAGTGCTACCTGGGAAGTTGAGGGGGCCAGTGACCTGCAGTAGAGGTAGGTGATCTTGTCTGCATTGTTCGATGTGTCATTGAATAACACTTGAGAGAAAAAGATTACTGGCTCTCCTTCCTCTCAGGTCAGGTAGTGCTCCTCCCCATGATAGTCCATAAGGCCTAGTGCTGCCAAGGCCAGTGGCACCTTCGCTGCTATATTCCTTACTGGTGCTGCTGCTGCTGCAATTTGTTTACCAACCCCATGGCACATCATAGATCCCAACCATAGAAATGTGTGGCTCAAAGTAAAAGCAAAGGTGATTATTTTCACATTTAGATAAGAAGGAGAAAGAACAATGCATCTTGTCTCCCCTGGAACACTCCAGCAGGTGTCTTAGGTCATCTGGATTACAAATCTCCTGGTAAGTGTGTTGATCACTTTCAAGCATTGATCACTTTTAAGCACTTATTGACCGGTGAAGAATCTGCGTAACATTAAATTGTCACAAAACAAACAATTTAAAATACAAAGTTGAGACTATTGCTGTTCTCTTGGATGAAAACCCCAGCCTCTAAATGGTTGATTAGGACACCCTACAGAGGATGTTATCAAGAGGAGGTTGGGGGGTGGGAGAAAGACAGAAATTAGCTACTCGGGATATAAGCCATTCTAACAGATTTGCGTTTGTGATAATGTGTCTGTGAGGGTGTTTCCAAAGGAGATTGACATGCTGAGATGTGAGTCCATGAACTAGAAGAGGAAAACCACCCTCTTTGTGGGTGAGCACCATCCAATTCTTCACCAGCACAGCTAGAACATGCCTATGGAAGAAGGGCAATAATCAGCTTGCTGAGTTTCCTCTCTTTCTTTCCATCTCTGAACGGGACACCTTTTTATTTTCTTGCCCTTGGACATCAGGCTCGAGGTTCTTGGCTTTTGGACTCTGGAACTTGTACCAGGGGCCTCGGGAAGCTCTTGGGCCTTCACATCCTGGACTGGGACTTAGCTGTTAGCTTTATTGATTTTGAGGCTTTTTGAACTTGGACTGAGAGGCAAAACAAGTGGCTCTCATCTATCTCCCACCATGCATGTGGCCTGTAGCCCTAATGTGGAACTTTGTCTTTGCAATGGTGTGAGCCAGTTCTCCCTAGTGAACTTCTTAGTGGTTCTGTCCCTATGGAGAACCCAGACTACTCCAGCTTAAGGGGTAAGAAATGAAAAATGAATTGAGGGGTAAAGAGATTGAATATCTTATGGATGAGGCTGTTGCCTAGAGACACTTTGTTCCTTAGTCCTTTCTCTTTCCTCTTATCAGCTAGAGACAAAAGCTAAAGACCACGCCTTCAAACAGCTAAAATCCTAAAATAAGAAAAAAGCAAAAGAAAACAAACAAACAAACAAATGGTGAGAAGAGGGAGAAGACTGCTGCTTTAGGTGGCTACAAGATCAGGAGAAAAACAAAGGAGCTTTAAACCTTATATATTGAGCAAATGTCAGGTCTACCAAACCTAATGCTAGTCCTGCATTACCTATTGATTTGAAAACAAACCCTTAAATGCACAAGGCAAAAAAAAAAAAAGTTAAATAAACCATGTATATGTATGTAATATTTCAATGTAACTATAGAATTAATAGATAAATTGTGTATACAATTTGGTTATGTTATAAACAAAATTTGGTATTGTATAATCAAATGAAAATAAGGTTTCATAATTTGATACAATTGGAACCTCACAATTCATATATTAAATTAATATGGTATAACAAAAAAAGATTATTAAAAGAACACCAATTGATTTTTGTGCCTCCTCCACATAGGTTCTAATTTAACTTTAACATTTCTTAAAATGCACCAATTGACCAACTTCATGGATTTAACTGATATTGGGCCTGGAATTATAGTTATACTAAGACTTTCAATGCATTCAACCTCATGCCCCTTATAATCTTAAGAGGGTAACTAAATATAAAATAGAGATAAAATAGGTATGCCTCACTTTAACTATAACTTTGCCTGATTTTCATAGCATCACATCTGTTTCCCCAAAATATTTCATGTTGGATACACATGCACTAACATAATACATAATTAATTAAAATAAGTTTGGGGCACTTACAAATTGCCTTGATAAGATGGGAAATTATGAATCTTTGCTTAAAATAATGAATGTGGCCCAATGTAAACTACAATAGCGGCTTTGAAGAGTAAAACTTATATAAAACCTAAATTAACAAAGATGTGATTATCTCCACTGCTTCTCCACAAAGTAGCCAAATTTTGCCTGTTCTTAACTCCCAGAAAAATAGTAGGTGCCTTTTGATTGATTAGACACACTACAACCATAAGTCTGGCTCCATATACACCCCTCAAGGCTTCTATACCTAGTACTCAAAGTTATTAAAATTACCAATTCTATTCTGCCAATAACCAGTGAATATTTCACTCTTATAGATTTGGCTAATGTGTGCCTATTTCAACCATAGTTTGCTTTTTGCTCAATACACCTTTTCTAGGCTTCCCCTGGAGTATCTCAATAGCCTTGCCACATATATATCACATTATATCACATATAATCTTTTTACACAATATTTTTACTATATTCATCCTTCTTCAGGAGCTCAGATATGGAAATTTTACATACTTATTAATGGAACAAAAGTCTAATATCTTTTAATCTTTTCTGGGTTCTGGAGGTAACTGGTAACATACTCTTTATTTATAAATATAGCACAAATTAAAATCAACAAGCACCATTGTAATGCTTAAGAAAGCAAAACTCCTTTACTATAAAGGCTTTAGCAACCTCTGTTACATCTCCTCAAGGACTATTGTAAATTCTTCCATAGGACTTCTTTTTTCTTTCTTTTTTTTTCTTTGTGTGTGTGTGTGTGAGAGAAAGAGAGAGAGAGGAAGAGTCTCACTCACAGCAACCTCAAACTTTTGGGCTCAAGTGATCTTGCCTCAGCCTCCCAAGTAGCTGAGCACTTGGTTCCTTAGTAGCTGGGACTACAGGCACCTGCCACAATGACTGGCTACTTTTTAGAGATGGGATCTCCTCGTACTTGCTCAGGCTGGTCCTCAACTCCTAAACTTAAGGCATCCATCTGCCTCAGCCTCCCAGAGTGCTAGGATTATAGGTGTGATCCACCATGCCCAGCCTCCACAGGACTTCTGATGCAAAAAGTTGCCCCTCTTCACCTGTACTATACAGCATTAAAACAACAAATAACCGGCTATCTACTGTGTTGTCCTGGATAATAGATTCCCTCACAGACACTAAGCCTGTGACCTTCCGCTCCTGCATGCCTACTATGCTTTGGTTTATAAAAAGACAAAAAAAAAAAACAACCAAGTTCAGCATGACTACCAAGGCTTCCATAAGACAGGATAGAACCAAACCTGAGTCCTCTGAGATATTCCACTTGTAGAAGGTAAAATACCACTACATTTTTAGCTGCTCAAAACCTATCCCAAGAAAATTCCATTAACAAGTCCTGTCCACCAAACTTTAAAAATATATCCTGAATCTATCACTCTATCATTGCTATTACCACACAGTTCTCAACAGTCTCTCAACTGGACTTCTATAAGTCCCTGGTACTAGTCTGTTGCCTGTGGGTAGGATTGTCATGGTTCCTACAACAAGAGTAACAAGAACATGGAATATGTAAACTGCTGTGCAGAACAAATTTCTTATTTTGGTATGTAGGATTTTGCGTGCTGATGTGATACCTGCATAGCCTAGGGGTATAAGAAGCAGTGAGCCCACAACTCTAGACTGCTTTGACCTGTCAAACTGCTGTTTTGCAAAGAATACTGACCAAATGTCTTGGTGAAAACATGGAGGTGATGAGGAGCTGTGTTCACCCACTCTTCTGTTTCTTTGATTTCACATACCTCTTGCCTTGCGTTTTTCTCTTCCAATCATAAACCTAAGTGAAATTTACTTGAACTGCTTCTACACCATCATGTTCACTTGTATCCAGCCCAGAACCTGCTGCCCTATCTGGTCTGAAATACGTAACCTTTCTTCTGTTGCGTTTGAATCTGACTTTCAGTTAACATACTGTCTCTGGTACACTGACAAGTAGATAAGTGTAAAATATCAATCATATTGCTAGTGTGAAAGTTGTCAGTGTCAAAAAGAAGTCACTTTTATCTTGAAACCAAATAGAGACCATAGGAGACTGAAGGGAGAGTCCTCACACGTATTTGCCTGGTAAAAACAATAATCACAAGATACTACGTTAAAATCACAACTTTGAATTTAAGACCATTTCTATAAGGACATCTTTCCTGTAACAGCTAGTCCAAACCATAACTTTGCCAGAATCCTTTCTAAACCACAACCTTATAGCCATAATATTTCTGTGAACCCCCTCCTCCACTCATGGCCAGGACTATAGGCACCTGCCACAATGACTGGCTACTTTTTAGAGATGGGATCTTGTGCTTGCTCAGGCTGGTCCTTAACTCCCGAACTTAAGGCATCCATCTGCCTCAGCCTCCCAGAGTGCTAGGATTACACGTGTGAGCCACCAGGCCCAGCCTCCACAGGTGATATGAAAGCCCCTATAATCAATGAACTTTTATTTCAAAAGGACCTTCAAGAACTTTTATGTGTTTAAAAAGGCCCTCTTGCTTCACCTTCCTGAACATGCATATGATCTGTCATAACATATGTACCTTGGGTTATGATCTCTTGTATATTCCTAAATAAACTTATTTCTTTGAAAAAACAAATGGCTTTGTGTTATTTTAGGTTGATAATAGATGGCAGTGCTTGTGATAAAAATAACTCCTCTTTGGTAAACTCTCTGAGATGTTTCTAAACCACAACCTTATAGCCAGGTTATAGCCTTATAGCCTGAAGAAACTATAATGAATCACAAGCAGTTAATGAGGATTCCATGATTTTGGTTTCACTAAGTGTGGGGAAATTATAACAGGGCATGTTTCCTGCAGAAGTCTGAAATATAAGTATTTGGAGGGGATAAACATACATTAGCTCCTGTGGGGCTAGAGTCCTTTCTTTACCTACAGCATTTCTTCTATTTTCCTGGTCCAGATTTTGTCTCCTTACACCTGTAATTGTACCTGAAAAAAAGATAGCTCGTAGCTGGTTATTTTAGCCTATGGCTGACCTGCTATAAAGGCTCCCACCAAATGAGAAATGCCCAATTCTGCCCTGCTCCTGAGCTATGTTTAGTTTCCTGGGTCCTCTGAGTAGATTTGAGCCAACTGTTGCTCATGAAAGTTTCATAAATTAACTCAATAAGATTCCCTGATAAGGAATAGCAAAGCTACTTTCATATCACTCTTAGAATAAAAATTCAGATTTGACTAGTTACAAAAGCTCCCGTAGCTGGACTCCTGCCCATGTCCCACACTTCCTGATGATGAGCCATACTGGCCTTCCTAAGAGCCCAACATACCCTTAAGGCCATTTCATTAGCTGTTCCCTAAACCTTTAGGGTTTCTTCACTTCTTCTTTACATGGACGGCCATTGCTTATCATTCAGATCACCTTTCTACAAAGACCTTCTCAACTATCCCCTGTACTATCAGTCTATTCCAATTATATGCATAGAGCTATCTTTGTGTGATATTTCCTTCTTTGCTTATTAATTTTATTTTGTCTCTCTTCACTACAGAATAAGCCTCATAAAAACAGAAACCTTATCATACTTGCTATTACAACCCTATTTCCTAATATAATTGGCACTAAATGAAATATTTGTGGGAAGGAAGAAAGGAAAGGTGGAAAGGAGGGAGGGAGGGAAAAAAAGGGAGATTGGATTAAAGACATGGATGATAGTTCATTGTCATGGAAATTTATAATGTTTTGCTCACCTAAATGTCCAACAAAAGGATGAATGTGGAATTGTGTTTATTAGAATCCTTCACCATTATGACAAATGAAATTACCCATACTAGTGAATAGACTC
Organism: Arctocebus calabarensis; assembly: GCA_963573935.1. Classification (NCBI taxonomy): domain Eukaryota; kingdom Metazoa; phylum Chordata; class Mammalia; order Primates; family Lorisidae; genus Arctocebus; species Arctocebus calabarensis. The sequence continues at coordinate 30,562 of CAUYON010084345.1, read as the reverse complement.
TTGACTGTCCACAAAACTGTTTATTCCTTAGACTTCCCCATCTTGGCTCATTTTACAACCAAGACAATCACTGCCAGAACAAAATCTGAAATTTGCCATTCCTTCCAGCCCCCTCTTCTTCTGATAGGATTATTGTTTAGCCATTTCAATTCATAATAATTCAATTCATTTCACAATATTTGCTGACAATTTAGCTATTTCAAATTGTCAGCAAGTATTATGGTATTTCCGGAATCTGTCCATCTCAGCATTGTCAGTTTGACAATAGCTGGTTTCCTGATTTTCTCTCTCAGTCTATTAGAGTCACTACTTCACCTGGATCCATTGCGATATTTTTTAAAATGTAGAGCAAACTATCTCTCCTCTGCACTCAAAACTGCCAAGTTTTCCAATTATACCAAATTAAATCTAAATTCCTTACCAACCTAAAATGCTTCCCTGACCCCCATCTCCTGAGCCCCCTGCTCTAGTCACAGCTTCCTTCTTATATCCAGGAACTCACCAAGCTCCTTGCTGCTTTTTAATTGATGTCCCTTTTGTCTGGAAATGCTCACTCCTGACTTTCATTTGTCTACCTCCCTATCATATCCCTGATTAATGCTCTTCAAGGCAGTGATGCCCTTACTGATTACCACCACACACACCCAAGTCCACCTGTCAATCTCTGTGCTCTTACCCTGTATTTCTTCCCAGACCCCTTTGTCTGAAAGTATATTATTTGGCCACTCGGTTGCCTTCCACATCTCTGAGGTGGGGGCCCTGGTGGACTAGAACATCGCATATCTTCAATACCCAGGACAAGAGAGGATGTTCAGGTAATATAAGCTGAATATACAAATGAATTTTCAATTTCTCCCTTTCCTTAATCTTGCACATCTAATCTTATCAAAAGGTTTTGTAAATTCTAGCACCAAAATGTGTTCTCAGCTGTACCCTGTTTGTTATATACTCTTAAGAGCCCTAATCTAAGCTCTCTCACCTGAAGAGTCCCAGGGTCTCTTCCCTGGTCTCTGCTTCCTTCACTCTTGTCACCTTCTCATTCATTTATTGTCTGTGTGAGATAAGAATGATTCTCAGACTTATTGCAGAGGTGACAAAGCCTTCATGAGTTTCCACTTACCTGTCTCTCTTGCCTTGAGTACACTAGACAAACTGGCTTCTTTAATTTCTCTTCAAATGTATTGAACTCAAACCAAAATTAGTATTCTCTTTTGGACTTTCTCCTATTCATGAAAGATTCTTTCCCAACTTCTTTGAATGACTGGCTTCCTCTTACCCTTCAAGTCTCGGTATGACTACTTCCTCCAAAAAGATACACACGGACTACCCTTCTAAAAATTATAACCTTCTTCCTGCTATTTGCACTAACAAAACATCTTGTTTGTTTGCTGGATGAAATGTATTTTAAAAATTATGTATGTCATAATGATGGAGAATTGGAGCTAAGAGTGCAGCCTCTAGAAATCCTGGCTTAAATCCCACCTCCACTCCACCATTTACTGGCTATGTAATCTGGAACTAGACACTTAACATTTCTATGCTTCAGTTTACTCATGCAAAATAGATATTATTAATAATAGTACCTGCTTTATAAAGTTGTTGTAAGACTTAAATAAATTTAATTATTTAAATTTCAGGTGTATGTGTGAAAGTTATAGAACAGTGCCTAGTTTTCAGTGAGTGCTCATAACAGTTAACTATTATTTCCAAGATCTGTCATCTCTGCTATCTTGTAAGCTCCTGAGAGAAGAAAACACACCTAATCTTGTTCACCATTGTATTCTTAACACTAAACAAAAGTTCTGACATAACTATTCAGTAACTATTTATTAAAGGAATGAATTATAATAACTTGGAAAGCTGCATGATATATTACCAGGATAAAAAGGCAGGTTATAAAAGTATAATTTTATTAGAATATGTGGAAATAGAAAATCATGCTATCTGGGTATCAGTTATTTTTATCATTTTATATTTTTATTTTACCTATCTACATTATGTATAATTTGCATAAATAGAAATTATTATTACTATTATAAGAGTGAAGGCTTTACAACTATATTTACCAAAGATATATACACTTGCTTGCGTAAGAATCAACAACAAAATAACTGCATGAAATGAAATAAGAATTTGTACTGTCACGGGGGATATCAGTTTCACAATAGCAGTATTCCGTTCAGAAAACATAATGGAAAAAAATTCTACTCAAAATTACAACAAGAAAAATGTAATGTTTAAATAAACACAGATGTGAGGGACTTTATCTAACAAATCAGTGTAACCTAATTCTTTGTATCCTCAATGAATCCCAAACAATAAAAATAAAATAAAATAACTCAAATGTGTAGGACCTATTTAAAGAAGGTAATTTTTTAATTTAATTTTTTTAATTGTTGGGGATTCATTGAGGACACACAGAACCAAGTTACATGATTGCTTTTGTTAGATAAGGACCCTATTATAATTGTGTCCTGTCCCAAAAGGTGTACCACACCTCTTGTCCCCCCCACCCCTCCCTCCTTCCCTTTCTCAGCTCTCCCTATACCCCCCCCCCCAAGTGCTAGGACATTAGTTGTCCTCATATCAGAATTGAGTACATAGGATTCTTGTTTCTCCACTCTTGTGATGCTTTACTAAGAAGAATGTGTTCCACATAATTTTTTACAGAGAAATAGATGAAAGTGAGTAAGTGAAAACATTCTGTATGTGAAAGGAAGCTCTATCTATTCTAAATTTCTTAATTCTCATCCAATTCAAAAATATAATGGAAAGCAATCAAAATTCCATTGGGCCTTTCCTAAAATTTGACATTAGCTACAAAGGCTATTTGGAAAAATAGAGACAAAATTAGCCAATGGTATTTTGCAAGACGATCATTGTACTGTTTGCCAATAAAAGTTTAATACTTGAAGTGCAGTTCCAGTTGAAAAGCCATAGACCCAGACCTGCATTTAGTCTGAGATGCTGAGGACCCCTCCCATTACCACACACCTTCTGCCTTGATCCCTTTGTACATTATGGCTCTTTTGCAGAAATACTCTTCCATCCCCTTTCAAAGTTTTATCTGATTCATTCTCCTCACTTTCTGGATTTTACTTTTCAACACTCACAGAAACCTTTCCTGTCTCCCCAGACTAGATTAAGCCCTTGTTCATGCTATTTCATAGCTACCCATCTTTTTCTCTGTAGCACTTGCATAGTTTGTAACTAACTATATGAGGGCTGTCCAGAAAGTATCCACCCTTGTATATCTCTATTTTTCATATTACATAACTGGATACTTTCTGGAAAGCCTTTGTATACAATGAATATTTTTCATATATTCACAGTTTGAACAGTTTCTCCTACTAGGTCATAAACTCATGAAGGAAGGATCATAACTCTTTTAGCCACTTTAAATTCTCAATAGCATACAGAATTCTGAGCACAGGGTAGAGACACCATTTTTGAGCTATAAGAGTTGCAAGAAATCAACCTAAAATTCAGGAATATCAGAACTAAGCCTGAATCCTTGCTGCTCTACCTCTAGCCAATCAGAGATTAGCATCAAATCCTAAGAGTGGCAGCCACCCATGGGATAGTCTTCAGAGACAATAAAAATAAGAAACTGTGCCCACTCTTCTGTCATGCTGATAGGAGGAAGGCTTGAAGAGCAGAATGTATGGTGGTAGCTACTGCAGAGTACACATAATCTGGAGGAACTCTGGAAGGACACTGAGATAGTTGTAGGCCTCAACCTTCAAAATGTTGCAGCAGCATTTCCTCCTCCGTTCTCCATACCTGAAGTCCTCTAATGTCAAACCTTTTAGTTTCCCCCACAAGACCTTCCATTCATATAGGGATAACCTTTATCATCACCTCTCCTCCCCTCTCCTCCCCCTTTCTCATAGCCCACAAAAATCAGACTCAGACAACAGCTGACACTGGAGAGCAGATTTAATTGCATCTCAAGACAGGCATAAGCAGAGCTCAAATGGGGGCCCCTCAAACGGTGGTACAGTGGTGGGGTGGTTGAGTCACACACAGAACCCCTACCCTGTTTCTGGCACTTTGTCTTCCTCATTGACTCTGGAACAACATTGTCTCTGCAGTAAAGGGCATCATAGTAAATTTGGTTTATAGTGCAGCTGTATTCAAGAATGGGAATACCAGGGTAATAGGATATTGGATAAAGGCAGAGAAAAACATATGGCCTGAATGACTAGGGCTCCTATGACTTCCTCAGCTTCTCCACAGCAGCATCCACATCACCCCCTGTGGCAATGAGGGCCTGAAGATTGGCTTCACGATTCAGAAAGCCCATGGCCCGCAGCTGCTCCAGCTGCACCCGGAAGTGAGCCTCAGGCTGCAGTTGCTGGGGATTAGCACTAGCTAAAGCTTGCAACATCTGGAAGAGAGGAGTGGAATGGAAGCCCAGCTCTGCAGTGTTCTGTGCTGGGGACACTTCACGAGCCAGGGGAGGGGGTGGGTCTTCAGATGTAAAGACACCTTCTCTAGACTCTGTACCTCCTGCCTCACTCCCCATCCCTGCTAGGCAAGGCATGAACCAGAGTAGGAGGCGAGGTGCTTCGGTAGCCAGGATCTGCAGACCTTGTTCAATCTGCAGCAGGGCTTGCATGGCACGGGGGTTTGCCATGGCTGCCTGAAGGTGCATCAACAACGGCAGCTGTCGATGCATCTCATCCTGCATTGGTGGGCCATGACTCATGGCAGTTGGCCTTAGAGGTCTTGGATAAGCTGGTGGTGGCAGCCAGGGAGGCTCAGAGATTTCAGGAGTGGCTGCCAAGAAGGAAGGTGGTGAAGGAACAAATGGGACCCTATTGGCAGAATCCCCCAGCCCTGAGACAAGATCAGGCAAGTTTGTGCTATGTCCTGTAGAGCTTTTGCCTGCACCTTCTAGGCCTCCACCTTGTCCAGTACTGTTCTCTGTGGGATATCTCATGAAACCTGGGCAGGTGGCCTTTTCCTTGATTGCCACTGACTCCTTGGGGAGAGGCTGACCTGACCCAGGTCCCTGAGATGAGGGTGAAGTTGGGGGAACTCTGTTTCTTAGTGGTGGTGGTTCCTGGCTTGGGCCGAGGGTGGATGTGGTCCCCTGAAGAAAGGTTCCCAGGGATTGGGGGGTCTCATGTAATTGCTGGAGGTAGTCATAGAGCCCCATATTACCCAGAAAGCTTGGAACCCTATTCCTAATTTCAGAATCCTGGTCCCCAAGCCGCCTTCCTTGCCTGCCATCTGACCCTCCATAGGTAGAAGTCCAGGGGTTGGGGAGAGGGTCACAATTCTCTGTCCTTGAAGGTTGGCTGCTACCGGTGGTGCCATTAGGAGTAGTGGCAGTGGCAAAGGGGTTGCCACCAAACTGCTCCTGTACTGCATTAAGCATTGGGTCCATGATGTCTGTGTACATGGTGCGAAGCACATTGTAGCCACCAGGGATGCTCTCCAGGTTACTGAGCGCCCGGTCCTGGCTACGCATCATCTCTTGCATCATGGCAGGATTACGTAGAAACTCCAGTGTCTGCCGCATGATTTCAGGGTTGTTGAGAATATGTCCAATTTCAGGGTTATGCTGGATCAGCTGCTGCATATGGGGGTTATCAAGTACCAGCTGGCGCACCAGGCCTGTGTTGGACAGCAGACCCTGGATGAAGGGGTCATCAATGAGCTGAGCCACAAACTCAGGTACAGATAAGTGCTGCCACATCAGTGAGCTCGGCTGGTCGGGGAAGCTGCCAGGGGTCAGGCCCAGCCCATTAAGCCCTGTGAGGACACCTAAGCTGAAGGCGGGAGTCCCTTCTGCTGGGAAAATGGAGCTGGACTGAGGGAGCGATCCAGGACTTGGGCCCGGGGCAGGGACAGAAGCAGCTGAGCACTCAGTGCCCATGACCCGGCGCTGCATCTTGATGACCAGGTGGAGAGTGAGGCCATCTCGAACTCCACACTGCACCAGTGAGTCAGGGTCCTTGAGGATTTTGCCAGCAAAGATTAGAACCAGCTGATCAGGGTGGGCCTTAAAGCGCTGGGATATCTCTTTCTTCAGTTGCTGGATGGTACAGGTATCCGTAACTGAGAAATCCTCCTTGTCCTTGGGCGTCTTCACTGTCACCTTGATGAGGTGGGGATCCTGGATTGGTGCTGGGGTGCCCTGAGGCAGAGCCTCTCCGCTTTTGGCCATGGTGGCAGCAGAAGGCCCAGGTCTGTGGGGACACAGCTGGGGGATGAGAATGGAATCTCAAGTTCATCCTTTTGGGCAATGGCAAAGGTGGGAAAGGTGAACATGAAGAGGGTCTTGGGATTCAGGGTGGGACTACATGGGCCACATGGAAAGGGTCTTGAGATTCCTGGAATGGGATGCCTCTGGGGGATTATGTGATTGACAGACGTTAGGGTCAGGGGAGAGAAATCTGGGGCCCTAAGAAAGGTGTCTGGTAGTTAAAGAGTATGGAGACAAAGTTGGAAGGAAGGGCCCAGTCTGGGGGCTACGTACCACTCAGCTGTGGCCCCGTCCTTCCTCTTATGCAGGGCTCCAAACCGCCCTCATCTTGCTGCACAGCCACCCTTGAGGCCTTCTGGACCGGAACCCACTCTCTCAGGTCACTTCTGTGACCTCAGTGCTGACATCATGGCCTTACACAATGGATTCTGGAGACTTCCTCAAGGTGCTCTGGATCCTGGGAACTCCTGCTCCCCTGTCCTTTACAGCTTCTATACCTTTATCACAATTACCTTCTTCACAGTGAGGGTCTTGGGCTCAGGCCAAGAGCCTTGCTGCCACACAACTTCATGTGTAGTAGGCAGAGTGCCACGCAGAGACAGGATCATTTTAGAAAGTGTCTCAGCCCTTTGTGTCCCCTTTTAGACCCAGCTTCAGCTATTTCTCATTCTCCAGGATCTTCTTTCTTGGCACCCCCATCCCTATTTTCTGACTGATTCAACATTAACTATGAATTCTTCATGTATTTTCAAAGTATTAATTTGCTGATAGATGGGATTTGGGATATAAAGGATAGAGGAATGAAAACTTTTTTCTTTTTAATTATTATCACTCAGAGGAACTCAAAGAAAGTTATATACTGAGATAAAGTAAGAAAGCCAGGAAATGAACAAGTTGTTAAGCAGAAAATTAGCAGGTTGTTAAAGAGGTTCACATATATTTGAGATGTCTATTTTATATCAAAATGTGTTATGTGGGGAGGTGATAGAATATTGTAAGTCCAGGGCTCATCAGCATTTAAAGAATGCTTCAAATCATTGGTCGAGATTAGCTAGTCAGTGGGTATAGGAAAAAAGAGATAAAAAATATGACTCTTGTGTCTCTACAATATTTACAAATCTGAAAGATCAGGATTCAGCAGAGGAAACAAGAAATAAAACAGTAAGGTAGAGAGAGGACGCAACAGAAGAGTTTCAAAAAGAAGAGAGTAACCAACTGTTAAATGACACAGGATGAGGACTGAGAATTTGCCACTGGATTTGACTGAAGAACAAACTGGAACCATCATGACACCAGCACTGGTAGAGTGTTAGAAGCAGAAAACCTGACTGAAGTGTGTTTAAGAGCAAATAGTTTAGAAAAAGGACCCAGTATGAGAGAAAGGGGATGAGGGCTATGTGGGAATGCGAGGTTAAAGGCTTTTTTAGGGTTCATTTTTCATTAAGATGAGGATAGTCCATGATATTTTTATTCTTAGACAGGAATAATCTAATGAATAGGAAAAAAATGATACATGAAAAAGGGAGAACAATTTTAAGAGTATGTGTTTGACTAGATAGTTTAGAGAGATTTGGGAGTGAATACCCATGTGGAGAGCTTGGTTTAGAAACATGGACAGTTTGTTCATTACATCAATGTGGAGGGCAGAGTGTAGAGGTAAGACCCTTCTGATCCCTGCTGCCTTCTTGTTAAAACAGAACTTCAGCTGAGATTCAAAATAGAAAAGGAAAGTTTTAAGAAGAGCAGCAAGAAAGGTTATGAAATGAGGATAAATGAGTGAATTGACTTGGAAATTAGACTTCCAGGTGTGGTTCTCCAGCATTTTTCTGGAAACTTGTTAGAAATCAGAAATTTGGGCCCCAATCTAGACGTACCGAGTCAGAAACCCTTAGATTATAGCTCAGAAATCTACATTTTAGCACATTCTCCTTGTGATTGTGATGCAAATTCTGGTGAGAACCTCAGTCTGAGAAGATGCAGTTAGGGTTACTAAGAGGACAATTAAGACTTTTGTAATAAATTTAAATAAAACTAGTCAGCACAATTGTATGCTTTTCTCTGCCTACACTGAAATTTGTCAAGGTGTTGGGTGTAACTACAATGAGTTTACTACTTGATTTTATGTCAGAATTACTTATGGATTGTGAAGTAGTCTTGAAGCTAGAGAACTAGGGTCAAAAAGGTGTAAGAATGACACCTATCCACTTTTAAGTTCATAGAATATGAAAAAGTAGCCACCACTGCAAGAAAAGCAGTGTCTTCAGTGTACAGCCAGATTTCCCTTATAGCAAAAAGGCAAGGGAACATTTAGAAAGAAGTCTGTAGATGTAGGTTTTGCTATTGCTAAATTCTGACTTATAAATGGTAGGGTGGAAAAGTTAGGGGAATTGGTGTTGCGTGAAAAAATGAGTCAAATGAAGAATTTTCATTTTCATTTTCTGATAAAAATCAGAAAAATGAACTACAGTTTTTGGGCTTTCAGGTAAACTATGGCAAAAGGGGTGTAAAGGGTAATCAGATTAAATGTGAAAAATGCAAATTGGTCATAATTTCTTTTTGGTGTTGTTTTTTATTTTTGGTCATAATTTCTTTCTTGAAACTTATCTTTTTGGTAGGTTGTAGCTGCAAAGTGGGTGTGTTTAGCTGTGAGGTTGTTAGAAGTATTTGGAGCTTTGTGGGCTTGTCCTTCACTCCCGCTATGGCGATGCAAAGGCTGGGAAGAGGTGGTCTGCTGAGTACACAAATCTCTGTAGATCCTCTTTAGAGTTCAGAATCTGACAACTTCTCACCTCCTCTAGGGCTCCCACCAGTCCCAGACACTACAGTCTCTTACTTGCCCTATTGCAAAAGCCACCTACCTGAATTTTCCTATTCCCCATTCTATCACATTCACAAAAAGAATCCAAAGTCCTCATCACACCTACAAACTCTTCAAGATCTCTCCTATTTCCTCCCTGCTGCCCTGGCTCTTTTTGTCTACTGCATTATCTCCTTGCCATTCTTCAAACACAATAAGAATATCCTTACCATGGGGATTGTACTCTCATACAGTCTTCTCTGCCTAGATCATCCTTCTGCCAGGGAATCACATGTTCATTTCACCCAATTCCTTCTGATTTCCGCTCAAATGTCACCTTTTCAGAGAGACCCTTCCTGAACATTGTTGTTGTTGTTGTTGAGTTAGGGTACAATGAGCCAGGTTATACTGCTTGTATTTGCTGGATGAAGTCCCTCTATTAATAGTGTCCCACCTCCAAGAGGTATGTGACACACCTCAACCCCCCACCCCCTCCCTCCGTCCCTCTCCCCTCTGCTCTTCTCTCTCCCCGCCCCCCATCATGAACTGACATCAATTGTCCTCATATCAGAATTGAGTACATTAGATTCTTGCTTTTCCATTCTTATGATGCTTTACTATCATTATTATTATTAGCACTTATGGCAACTAATACTTAACATATCTACAAGTTAATTTGAATATTATATCTCCATTCAAGAAAGTAAGTAAACTTTGTAAATAAAGGATCTTTGTTTTTGTTTTGTTTTGTTTTCTCATTGCTATGTCTTCAATATTGATTTATTAGACTATGGCTAGAATTTACTGAATTATTAGCAATTGAATGATTGAACTACAATTGATTGCATATCCTGCCAGGATAAAATACTCTAGTTGAAGCAGGAAAAGGAGAAGATAAGGCCTTGGCATCTGTGGAAAACAGAAGCTACCGACATGAGATATGCCAAAGGATGTGATACTCTTGCAAAGTCCATGGAGGGCTGGGTTTGTGGTGACAGGAATATGCAGTGAGATTAGCCATGGCTGTATCTCTGTGTACTAACAAGACAGTAGTGACAACCCATCTAAGTGCTATAATTATGGCAATGGCAATGAGTGTGAAGTTCTGATGATAATAAGGTACTCATCAGCACCTGGGTGATATGTGGATTCTTCCTACTCTGGCCCACCAGGTTATTCCTTTTCCACTTTCAGAACTGAAAAATTTGAGTTTGAGAAATCAAGAAAATATTTATGACTAAATATCTGAGTCTATATATGTAATAAGTTTCCCTTTCTATATGGGTATGCTATTGTCTTTCACTACCTGCAGGTCTGTTTATGTGCCTCTAGGTGTTTTGTGTATGTGGATCCACATGGTTGTGTGTACCTGTGTGCATTGACTCAATGAGCCTACCTATGGGAATCTTTCCCTGTGTGAACCTGTGTCCCTTTGCACACCTGTCTGAAGCAGTGTATGCATGTTCTTGGTTATCTGAGCATGATATATGAAACTAATTCTTCTCTGTATATTAATTTGTGAAGTATGTGTGATTTGTGTGTTCATATATGTACAGTTAGCTAGAAAGAGATAGCACACACAGTTAGTTGCTCTTTCGCAAAAGAAACAAAGTAAAACCTCAGATAGGGCAAGTGGGTGTAGCCATTTTATTGACAGATCTTCCAGCCATGACCAATGATCCATTACTCAGTATAGAAAGCATTGGTTGGTAACTACTATTCCAGGACTCCTCCTGGCTGGAGGCATCAGGAGAGGTGGAAAAAGTAAAAGAGGTGGTCAAGTGGATCAGCAGGTAGGCATGGTGGTTAGAATCCCTGGGACCTCTTGAGCTTGCGGATAGCAGCACTGGTGTCCCCCTCAGTAGCAATAAGTGCCTGTAGATTGGCATGGTGGTTCTGGAATCCCATGGCCTTAAGAGATTCCATCTGCTTGCTGAAACGAATCTCAGGGTCTTGTAGATTATGGGAAGTGTCCTCACCTACAGACTGTAGCCTCTGTATGACTGCTCCAGATTTCTGGCAACACTCGGGACCTTTGGATTCAGTTACTTCTGGGGAATTCCAGGGCCAGTGTGCTGGATCAGGGTAGCTGCAGCTGGGAGCAGGAAGCCAACCCAGGCCCCACAGATAGGGTGCAACCCAGGACAGAAGAACAGGAGCCTCTGTGGCCAACAGCTGGAGACCCTGCTCTATCTGCAATATTGCTTGTGATGCTTTAGGGTTTGCTAGGGCTACAAGCAAGTCAGAAAGCTGTACCTGCTGCAGGGATGTGGGCAGCTCCTGCCAGCACTGTTCACTCACCTGGGGCATACTCATGAACAACATCATCTGAGCTGCCAGGTTGGGGTTGTTCATAAGCAACTGCATCATGCCTCCTGTGATCTGGGATCTGGTCTGCTCTTCTGACAGCTGATCATCCTCTAATCTCTGTTCAGAGCTACTTAAAGAGATAGTGGCACCCTTGTCTTCATCCTGGGGCTTCTGGGGAAGCTCAATGCTTGGTAAGGCTGGTATCCCCACTGGCTGATGATGATCACAGATATTGTTCTGTTCCTTGGTGGAAATCATGGCAGCATTACCCCTGGAAGTATGATTGACACCATTAGAGGTGCCCTTGGCTGGAGGGACTGATGAGAAATCACGAGAACTAGCATAGATGACTCGGGTTGTAGGCAGCTGTGGGAGCTGGTCCCGTCGTTCCTGGGTTGGTGATGGAGTTGGGAATGAGGCCTTGAATTCTTCCAGCACTTGCCCAATCAAGAGAGCTAGGAAAGGGTTGCCCTCAAAAGGATCTTGCACGCTGTTGAGCATTTGCTCATTGAGACCAGCAGAACTCTGACCCAGGGTACTATTCTCACCTGGCATTGTCTCTAAGCCAAGGTATGGCTGTGGATTCAGTGGATGCTCAAGGTTCTGTGGAGACTGTTGGATCTGCATTATCTCTTGAATCATGGCAAGGTTCCTGGCCAGCTCTAGGGTCTGCCATAGAATCTCAGAATTGTCAAGGAGGTGGGACACCTCAGGGTTCTGTCGCCTCAATTGTTGAATGTCTAGGTGTTCTGAGATGAACTGCTGCAGGAACTCTGTGTTGGATAGAAACCTCTGGATGCTAGGATCCTCCAGAATCTGTCCTATGTGCTCTGGACTGCTCACGTCTCGGTTCTGGGTTTGCACCTTGGGCATATGAGACCTCACAAAGTGAGCTGATTCCACTGGGGCTTGATTCATGCCATTAGATTCGTGTATTCCACTGCTGTTTCCTTTGATGTTTCTGTCCCGGTGGCGGGGCTCATTGGTTGGCAGGCTCCAGGAGGAACGGGCTAGGGATCTGGGGCCATTCTTGGACTTGATGACCAGGTGAATGGTGTGGCCGTCCGTGATGCCCCTCTGGCTCAGTGTGTCCTGGTCTCTGAGAAGGCGGCCCATGAAGACCAGTACTAGTTGATCCGTTTGGCATTGGAAGTGAGCCGATAGCTTCTTCTTAAACTGCCTCACTGAGGTGTCATCAGCTATCATAAAGTCTTTCTGGCAGCCTGGTGTCTTCACTGTCACTCGAGTGACAGCCAAAGAGGTAATCCTGTCTTCAGGCAGATCAGAAGGATGCCTACTCTGGGGCATCCTGGGCATTCGAGAGACTGCGTGTGGCATGGACCTTAGTAGGTGGGCAGGCAGGAAGCAGGTAGAAGCAGAGGCAGGAGGGGTGAGGGCAGACAATGTTTCTGCTGGCCTTAATCTCAGATGTTATATTCTCAGGCCACAAGCTAGTTTCCTTGTTGCCCAAAAATGGATGAATGACCAGTCTAGGGCCAGGTATTTTGCGATGTTGTGCCCTCACCCCAGCTCTCCAGATGTGGCCCTGCTGAAGCCTGGTGTGGCTACTGATTCATACTTGGCCCACGGTGGACTAAGTGGTGATGACTCCTCCCAGGGCTGTCCCTCCTCTTGCCCCGCCCACTAAGGGCATGACCTCTTCAGAAAAGGGATATTGTGATGTCAACCCCAATCTCACAGTCTGCCTGGGCTAGCTGAGGACATATTTGGGAGAGTTTAAGTCTCTATAATAAAATAAAATAAGACAATTTTTCCATAAAATGGAAAAAAAGCTTTCAAGATAGAACTAGTAAAAAAAAAAATTAAATAAAAACCAGAATTTTAAAATGTGGTTTAAGTAGTGGGATTTCCATGTGGTACTTTGTATAGGCCCCTTACAGAGATGTCAGACTTGTATGAAAAATTGGTTTTACTAAAGCCATATATAAAGCCATATTCTTGTAAAAATATGGTCTCTCCCATAAGAAGGAGCTCATTAATATTGTTAGTGACCTGAAAAGGGCAGGTTTAGGAAAATGGAGCAAGAATAAAAGTGTTCTGTAAAAGACAATGTCATGCTTTCTCTACAGTCTAGATTTTGGGATTCTGGAATTAAGTGTGCTCCATTGTGGTAGGGGAAAGATTTTCACTGCCCTATGAAGCAGGTGCAGGACTAGCCTGGAGGCTTCCTGTAGGAGTGTTCCAAAGTAAAGTGAGTGAGCTGTTTCTTGCAACCTGACTTTTTATCATGTATCATGGGGATATTTACTCTATGTCATTACAGCAGACATTTTAGAATGATTTGTTGCAATGCTCTAACTCGATCTTAAGTGTCCACCTTTGTATCAAAACATTAAGAGTGAGAGGCATATGGGAATCAAGAAGTGGAAGTGGAAGTGGTTATAGTAAAATCCCTAAGGGGACGGGTACAGGCAATTAATAAGCCAGATTCTCTAACCTATGCAAATTTGGAGGATGGTATTTGATTTTTATTTGGGAAGCTGTTGAATTTTCTATTAGTAGATATGTTAAAATGCATACTCATGTCCATGCTGATATTTGGGTATAAATGGAAATAGTGTTTGTATAAGAGTGAGAATGTATGTGTCTGGGTGAATGTATATTTGTGAATGTATGTGTGAAAGTGTATGCATCCTCTGTTACTGGGAAGACTTCAGGGTCTGGATTATATATATTCCATCCACTTGCCTACAGGAGGAGGAAAACACCATGCAGAAAGATATGAGTTGGAGCCCATATATTCTTAGTGCATTAAAGGAAAGCAAAGAAGTGACAGTTGGCCAGGACTCTTCCTGCTATCACACAAATTCTCTGTTGAGAATTCTGTCCTGCCAGTCCAATCCATGTCATCCTCCTCTTGCTCACTTTCCATTTGCTAATTTCCTAGAGCAGGCTAAGCATCTCTCTCAATTGAGCTCAAAAGTGAGACTGATCCAGAACTGTGAAAAATGGATCATCAAACCAAGACTCAGCCCTGGGGACTCTACAGGAAGATGAAGATAAGAAAGGGAACTTCCATATTTCACTCTAACAACCAGCTCTCCTGTATCTTCATCACTAGAATCAGATGTTGTCAACTAACAATCCTAGGTTACAGACCCCTAGAATCTTAGATGCTGGATCGATAGATTTTGGAAAGGAATATGAGGTACCAAAACACCAGAAAGAGGGAGTATCATTTTACTAGCCAATAATTTATTTTTTCCCAATTAAATCTGCCTACACCATTATTAAAGGGATCTTTAATGTGCTGATTGAGGTATTAATTACATAAAGAACTAACTACATATAATCAATGTCTTCCAATCATGATGGCCATTTTAAGAAGTGGCCCTCCTGGAGATTGGAGGAGGAGGACACATTTCCACCAGCACTCTGGGCCTGGAGAGCTAGTTGTGTTTGACAGGTCTTGGTGGAGCATGGGCCCCAGAAGGCCTTCTGGCTGGTGGTCTGTGGGGCCTAGGCTTCAGTGTAAGGAAGGTAAGGTCATAATTCAGGAGGTAGCCATCATTGTAGACATATAGCTTGTGATCCATGGGGCAGTAATTGATGCTCTGCAGTGTTTCCAGCATCTTGTCCAGCAGGATGCTGAAGTGGCGCTCTTGACCCGTGGTGGTATCGAAAGCATAGAAGATCTCCTCTTGGCGAGTGCTCAGTGAGCGCAAGGCATAGAGCACCCCACAGGCCATAAAGGCCCCTGATAGGGCTGGCTTATACTGGCTGGTGTGCCAGCTTTTCTCAACTTCCAGGGTGCTGGCATTGAGACGACTCACAACCAGGTTGCCCTTGCTCTCCTCGGTAGAATAGAGCACCCACAGCCCCTTCTCATCACCAGCAAAATCTAAGTCCTTCCAGGGCACACCAGCATAGGAAAAGCGATTATTATAAGTGGCACCAGGCAACGTGCGCCGCAGCACGAGGGTGTTGGAGGAAAGGTCAACCTTGGCCATGTCACTTGTACCATAGTAGTTAAAGTACATAAAGTTCTTATACACAGTGTTGCCACTGCCATCACCATAGCCCATCTTCCTCTCCTCATAATTCTTCAGCAGCACTAGGTCATCATAGGACTTGTACAGCCGATAGTAATCAAAGTACCTACGCCAAGCCCCCACATCAGAATCATCAGGTAAGAAGGTAACAAAGTGCTATAAAAAAGGGCAGGTTAGCATGCTAATTACAAGCAGGGGCTTTGGCATTAAGCAGTTGATTTTTAATTCGTCTTCTTTTTACTATATACTATGACAAAACAATTACTTAAAAAAATAACAGTAATAAAAACACCACTTGTACAGTGCCTACTAAGCACTGTGTACACATTATCTCAATTGTAATAAAAACTCTGTAAGATAGGTTTTATCCTCACAGTTGGGAGGCTAGGTATCAGAATTGTTAAGATTTTCTCAAGGACTCGGCGCCTGTAGCTCAGTGGCTAGAGCGCCATCCACATACATCGAACCCAGCCTGGGCCTACCGAACAACAATGTCAACTACAACCAAAAAATAGCCAGCCATTATGGCAGGTGCCTATAGTCCCAGCTACTCAGAAGGCTGAGGCAAAATAATTGCTTAAGCCCAAGAGTTTGAGGTTGCTGTGACCTGTGACGCCACACTACTCTACCCAGGGTGATATAGTGAGACCCTTTCTCAAAAAGAAAAAGAAAGAAATTTGCTCAAGTTCACTCAGCTTATCATTAAAATCTTCAAACGCTTAACAAACAAATCTACTTGATTGCCAGAACTGACCAAGATGATGCAGAGAAAATAATGTGCAGAGTATTGTCTCAAAATGAGCAATCGACAAATAGCAGCTATTATTTTTTCTTCTTTATAGATAATCTTCTTTATCTAGGCCCCAGGGCCTTCTATTTGCCCTAGAGATTGCAGGTGTCCTATAGCAGGATATAGTTCTGGAGCTGGGTTCAGGAAGATTTATGATCATGTGGTAACTTTGTAAAGTCTTTTAAATTATCTCCAAGTTATGACCATTCTCATTGCATAACATTGGGCAGTAAGTCTTGACTTACCCATAAAGATTTGAGAGGATTCCAAGAACAAGGATATGTAAATGTATTTTATATAATACAAAGTGTTTATAGGACTTGGGGAGCTTTATTATCAATAACACTAATCTTTCTGAATTAGGATCTTCAGTGACTGGCCTAACCTACTTCTATCCCTCCTTCCTGTGATTCCCTACTAAAACTGGGTCTCTACCACATTTCCATATACACTAACGTTAAATACGAGGCTCATTCACCTATTTGTTGATTCACTTAGACATTTTTTCATCTAATAAATATTCATTAGTCCTTACTGTGTTGTCTATACTTTTTTGTGTAATCTCATTTGATCTTGTCCTACATTTAATTATACTCATCTTGCATATGGCTAAGAAGGAGTCTGAGGTGTCACTTCATCTCTTCAAAGCTGCTTTGCTTAAGTGGCAATACTGTGATTCAAACTCAGATTGGCTGACTCTCAATCTTAAGCTTGGCCAGGGTCATGCTTTAAACTTCTATACAGGAAATTGGCATTCTAAGACTCAGGTGTAGTAGAATTTGTCCTTGGCATAGGATCAGATTTGAAATAGAGCTATCCTGTGTGGGTGATACTTACCCTGTGACAGAAGTGTTAAGAGGCCTAAGCTAGGTTTGCTCAGGGTCACACCTAATGCAGAGAGAGGAAGCTAGGGCTATGGGAAAAAAATTAGAGTAAGGGTAGAAGACATTTATAATTAACCTAGTTGCAGAAGAGAAGTGTTCTAGGACTCACCTGCCATCTTCACGCAGAGGGGCCACCCAGTAAAGAGAAGAGGCTGAATTAGGCGCTGAGTCTCGACCCCAGGCACCTTTCTTGAATGAAAAGCCTCTCCAATTGAGCTGCACCACAAGGGGTGTGCTGACCTTCTGGAGGACTCCATGGACACAAGAACCTGAAGGGAAGAGTAGTCAAGATCTGAGGTAGGTGTAAAGCACAGAACCTGCAGAAAGCAGAATTTGAACATGTAATAACCATGTGTGCTCTTCAGTGTATGTCCATATACCTAAGTAGCTATATATAAAGTATAAAAGCAGATTGATTCTGCATGAATAGAGGTTAGAATATATGTCTGATCTGGGGATATGTGTATGTCTTTGCATATGAATACACCCATGCATGAGTATAGACCAGTCTGCTTCCCTCAGTGATACACAAAACAAGGAAATGAAAGATTTATTTTCCATCCACCCCTTGGCATACCACAGCTAACCTGACACTTCCAACCTGGTCTCTGGAAAGACAAGCTCTTGAGACATTCAGCCTGTGAACTCACCAGGGGACAGGGGTGGACTAGGGTATCTGGAGGCTTGTTCTGGCTCACTGTCTCTCTCACACTTGTTCAGACGGCCCTTGAGGACATCCACCTCCTGTTGGAAAGCACCGAAACTGCGCTGCTCAGAATCAGCCAGGAGCTTGAGCATGAGACTGGCATTAGTCACCTATGGAAATGAGATGCCAGGGATGTGGCTCATCAAGTGTTGTTTGTTTTTGCCTTTATGTTCTATGTGATGGTGTCATGGAGTGTTCTTTTTTTTTTTTTTTTTTTTTTTTGAGACAGAGCCTTAAGCTGTCACCCTGGACAGAGTGCTGTGGCATCACAGCTCACAGCAACCTCCAACTTCTGGGCTCAAGCAAGTCTCTTGCCTCTGCCTCTCAAGTATCTGGGACTAGAGGAGCCCACCACAACACCCGGCCATTTTTTGGTCGCAGCCATCATTGTTGTTTGACGGGCCCAGGCTGGATTCAAACCCACCAGCTCAGGTGTGCCTGGCTGGTGCCTTAGCCCATTGAGCCACAGGCGCTGAGCCTCATGGAGTGTTCTTAAGAACTGAACTCAGTCTCTCATATTTCTCAGCTCAGAGTCCCTCCATCCCCCAGAAAGAAGTAAGTTTGTAAGGTGTCTAATATATGAGGGTAGACAAGACACGAGGCTGTGAAGGGGGAAGGCTATTCTTTAATCCATCTGAATACCTGGCTCTGGAGTTGGTGGAGGAGATCTCCAGCCCCACTGACTCCTTCCTTGGCCTTAAGTTGGATCACCAGCTCTTGTGCTCCCTGAAGCTCCAGGAGTAACAGGTCGAAGGTCGGGGTCTCATAGGGAGTAGCCAGGGCACTGGGATTTCTGAACTTCAGCACGTAGCTCTTTTCCAGAGCCTCGTTGTCTTTATCCTCCAAGGTGTGTGCACACTCACTGACCTGGGCATGGGGGTGCAGAGGCAGTTCCCTCACATGTCAACACCCAGTGCTTTTCTTTGCATGCCCCAGAGTCATGTAGCCCATATAGCACTCCCGTGGCTGTCCCCTTATTTGCTGCCACTAACAGTCCTTGAGATAGGCATTATTATTTTCCCCATTTCACAGCTGAGGACCCTGGTGTCCTTCTTTTCACTATAGAAAAATTCTTACCCTCCCACCATACAGCTTCTCTCTTTCTTCCCCTGGTTAGAACCCCTCCTCAGGAGTGGCTTGGTCAGTGAAACTCAGCTGGCAGTTTTCCCATTGACCTTCTCTAGGACCTCCACAGGTGAAGATTACAAGAAGCAACTGACCATGTCACACTGCTAATGCAATGCTTCTATTTATTTATCTTTACTTACAGGATCAATGCCAAGCTTTCCAACTTGGCCCACAAGTCTCTCCACATAGTGCTTCTATTTTAACACTTTAACTCAAACTCATTCCTGCTTCCTTTGCTATAGGCAACCACTTCCAAACCTCTGATTATTCTGTGCCTTTGTTGAAATTACCCTCTTCTTATATTCTAGTGAATTCATACCCATTAATTCACCCATGAATGTAGGAGGCACCCCCTATATAAGCCTGTGCACTTTGTTACTACTACTGGGGATCCTAAGAAGAGTACTGAATTCTATGAATTCTTCTCAAAGATGAGGGTCATCCTTCCTTCAGTTTCTCCTCCACTGCCTGGACTCGTGTCCATGCTGATCCAGTAAAGACTGTGCTTAAAGAACCCCCTGCCCCAGCCCAAGCCCACAGCCCAGCACTCACTCTGGACAGCTTCTGCTCAGACTTGCTGAGGAGCTCCTGGACTGTGCTCTGTAGCTGCTCCAGCTGTTTCAAAGGGATGGGGTTGTTGGGCAGGTGGACCACACAATGGCACACGTCACCCTCATCCTCAAAGCCTGGCACCCTTCTCACCAGCTGCAAAAGCATGTCACAGGCATACTAAGCATGATGATGTGTATAGTGTATATAAAACTGCAAGCACTATGCCCCTGCCCAAGAGTGTCAGAGAAGAGGTCTCTCTGCATAGGAGATTGTCTGTCTAAACATCCCTCTGTCAAATGTTTGATTTACCCTTCCCTTGATTTCCCAGAATTGAAGCTGCAGCTCCTTTCGCACCTGTTGGTGAGGCCACCCTTGCCCTACCTCATGCACTGGCTGGATATGGCTACTGTTCACATTGCTGGAATTGCTGGAAGCTGGCTTTTCCTCAAGGCTCTGTGGAAGAGAGCAAAGCTGGTATGCAGAGAAATGTCAAGGAACAGCCTTAGAGAGCTTCCTTTCTCCATGGCATCCCAACTCTAGAGATTTGCAGATTCCCACAAATTTACCTTGTCTTGAAGAGAGCAGGGACAGAGAGCTCCAAATCAGCAAAGAAGGGGAATTAGCGGTATGAGGCACCAGAGTCTGGGCTGATGTTTAGCATTCACAAGACCACAGCAGGGGATGAACTGTAACCCACATTTTGTAATTGAAAAACAAGAGGTTCTGAGAGTTTAAAAGTACCTTACTAAGTCACGTGATTAAAACTGACCATGCTGGGAGCTTTCTCCACATCTCCAGTTGGTCCTAAATCCTGTGCTCTGACACCTAAGAGAGCTGTCAAGCACCAGGCTCTGTTGGGGTGTGTACAGCACAGGCCAGGAGGGAAGGTGGGAGGCAATTCTCTTGTTCAACTAAATCGAGAAGGAACAGACCTAGGCCTGAGAGCTGCAGACTTCAAGGTACTCTCCCCTTGCCTATCATATTACTTCCTACTCACTTAGAGACCAGACCCAATAATTCTACAGCCAGATTTCCTGAGTTCTAATCTTGGCTCTGTGACACTGTGTGCCACATCTTCATATGGGAAAATTATGGCATATCCTTCATTCTTTTGCTTTAAGAATTATAGTAAAATAAAGATGATAGAAAGATATATAGATGATAGATAGATAGATAGATGATAAAATATTCATTACATACTTAGAAAAGTGCCTGGCCTGCCTATGGTTAGTCATTATACAGGATGTCTATAAAGTTTATGTGCACTTTAAAATTTAAAACTATTTTAAATTGTACATAAACTTTATAGACACCCTTATAATTCTCTAAGGCCATGTCTCCACTCCCATTTTTAAGTGAGATGAGCTAGCACTATATTGAAATCTCCTTCCCAAGGCTTTTTATTTTAGCCAGTCTTGAAGCACCAGCTGGGGTTTTCATGCAGAATCTTTGATAATTAAGGTGCATGGCCCCTGCTCTCTGAGAAGTCTTACCTATAGTTGTTCTGCCTTTGGTCCCCATAGCTTAACCTGGCTATATTTTGTCCTGCAACTCCACCCCAATAGGTTAGCTTTGAGGGGGTAACAAAGTAAAAATTGTGTAGCTTATTATAGCTTGGGCTGGCCTCCCTTAGCTCCAGCATCCCTAACACAGGAAGAAGGTGGCAGACTTTTATAGAAAACAAAGCCTCATAACTGAGTGGCACAACATTCAGAGTTCCTTCCTCTATTGCCTTTACCCCTGTCTCCTCACACTTAACCTATGTTTGCACAACTCAAAATCATATCAGATAGAGTGTTTCATCCCCCCCTCCCATCCCTCATAGTTCTCACTATCCTCAGGCTCCCAGAACCTGGGAGCCCTTGAACAGAATCTTGATAGTGCTGGAAGCCAGCACAACGCATCTCCCCTGTCTGCTGTGATCCTTTCACCCTCTGCCAATACCTGAGGCTGTCCTGGAGGCACCAGGGTCAGTAACAGCAGAGAGGTCAGAAGAGTTGGGATGGGCTGCATCTTGCTTCAGCTGCAGGAGTAAAGTCCTGGGGGATCCCTTGGGCTTTTATCTCCAGTGTGAGGATAGTCTCAGCAGGAGGTACAGATTTCACCATCTGAAAGGGCTGGAGCATGAGGTGATGGGAGGGTGTGGGAAGGTGGGGAAGAAGGTTTTGACAGAAATGGGCCTCTGAACACGAGAGGTGGGAGGCAGTGAGTTTCTTACTACAAACAGGGTCTTCCTTGTACATCCCCAGTCTGAGATCTGCCCCACCTTGCTGGGCCCTCCTGTCCAAACAGATTAAGGCAAACCTGAGACATCCTGTGGGGACCTTGGTAAGGGCCCCTTTCAAGAGGGATTATGATCTTTCCCCCAACTTTGAGGGAGGGAAGACTCAAGAAGGAAATGCAACCCTACTTGTTCAATCTCAAGAACAGACCTCATTTACTTAACTGTGAACTTGGACAAGAGCCCAAGTGTACCTCTAGGGGGATTGCTTCAGCAACACTCGTGGGACTGCTGTGTTCTATCCTTTCCCACATCACTATCCTAGGGCCTTTCAACTTTTCCATCTCTTTCCACTATAAAATTCTTTCCCTAGTTTCCCCAGTCTTAATGCCAGCAGCTTCCACTCCACTCCACTTTTCTTGAAGTGAAAAGCTTTCTTTTCACTTCAAGAAAACCCTTTCCCAATATTTTCCAACCTGCCACAGAAAGCTGCCAAGCTTGAAGTCCTCTGGCCTCTCAAACTGGGGAATTATTATGGAAAAGGAAAAGTTTGGTTCCTGAGGTCTGAACAAAGAGTCACGGCTCACTGTTCTTAGTGCTGGCCAACCTAAATTACTCTCTTCTCCTCTGCTAATACTCTCGAGTACTTCTCAGGCAATGTAGAGGCCTCACATTCACCCAAATGCCTAGGAGGATGTCATATTTTCTATTAGAAGGGTATTGCCCCATTTTTCTATTGAAGAAGTTGGTCTCAGTAGCACGTCTATCTGTATATTTCATCACTTCCCTACTTTTCACAGCACCCTCAACTTCAGATCTTGTGGACACTTAACAGAAAAGGTCCTCTGCTTTCACATCCCATCCTTTGGAATCCTTTCTCCAGCATATACCTGGTAGAAAAAAGCATATGAAGCCCCCACTTTTCCTTCTGGGAAAGAATTTAAGAGCATAATCGAATGTGTGACTCAGGATGTCATGCCTCAGGTTCTGTTTGGCTCTCCTTGCTGAGAGATCATACCCTTATCTTGCTTTTACAGATTCACACCCTCTGTCTCCGTCCCAAAGACAGAGAGCCATTCTTCATCAGCTCCTCTAGTCTGGCCTTGTAGTAACCATGTGAACCAAAGGAGGTTCCCCTTGGGGGTTAGCAGATAAGAAAGGAATGGGGGGAATCTCATCTGCATGATGTTGGAAACCTGTCCAGGATCAGTGTCCAGGTGGGTGTCCCTAGAATCATGACACCTGATGAAGAAAGAGACATGGGAAAGGAGGAGTGAAAGAAGAGACAGGGCATAAAGCATGCCAGCTGGTCTAGAGTTACTGTCCCATGTTTTGCTATCTGCAGTCAATAGCACAAGTTGGAAAAGCAGGAGAAGTTTCAGCTTCTGTTCAAAGTAGGAAGAGAGCTCCAGGAGGCAGCTTCAGTATTATCACTCCTTTCCCATCTGAAACTAGCAGGTCTCCCAACCTCGAGGTATTAATCACCCATGTCAGAAACCACATCCATCTCCAGAACTGTGTTCTACTGTATTCACATCTTGAGCTACTTCTGTCTCTATCCCTTCCACAAACATGAACTTCCTTCTTAGTGTCAGGCACTGTGCACAAGGGCCCACTCAGAGGCATCTTTTGCTAATTGTTTTCTGTCTGGGTTGCATGACAGAAAGCTGAAATCCTAGTCCCCATGCTGTGTCTGGGTATGCTTCTTTGTCATATTCCATACTTAGTCCCTTTTTTATGTCTGTGCTCCATCCATGGAAATCAATACAGAGTAAGACCAGGATGGTCTGTATCTACATGATGAAAATGGGGTTGGCATGAGCACAGAATCACCTAGTGGTAGTCAGTGGAGACACCTTGGTTAGAGTTCTACACAGGTGAGTCTTGCAGAATCACCTGGTCATTTGAGGGTGCACCTGGAAAATACAGGAGCACATTCATTCCTGTGGGGAGGCCTTCTCAGGGCCCACTTTCCTCACTGCCCCTGTCCAGAAGAGTTGAAGCAAGCGCCTGAGCCTCTGAGCGATCTGCTGGGTCCGTACTCCATACACCACAGGATTGAGGGCTGGGGGAACAACCACATAGAGGTTAGCCAGTAGGATGTGGATATGACTGGCCACTGTGTGTTGGCCAAAACGGTGAGCAAGGAAAGAAAATAAGGCAGGTGTATAGAAGAGAACAATGACAGTGGCATGGGCCCCACAGGTACCCAGGACCTTTCGGCGGGCTCCGTGGGATGGCAGGCGGCAGACAGCATGGAGAATGAGAGCATAGGAGGCAACTATGAGCCCTAGATCTAAAGCTGGGGAGAGCAGCGTGGTGGCCAATCCGTACCAGATATTGGGGCGTGTGTCTCCGCATGCCAGCCGAGCCACACTCATATGTTCACAGTAGGTGTGAGGCAGCGCCCGCTGCCCACAGTAAGGCAGTCTTTGGAGTAGGATTACAGGGGGCACCATAACACAAGTGCCACAGGTCACAGCAGCTACAGCCACTGCTCCTACCACACGCTGGGTTAGCAATGCCCCATAGCGCAAAGGCTGACAAATGGCCACATAGCGGTCCACAGCCATGGCCAGGAGCACTGAGGACTCAGCAATGAAGGCCACGTGAACAACAAAGAGCTGGGCTAGGCAGGCTCCAAAGGAAATCTCACCAGACAGACCCCAGAACACAGCCAGAGCTTTGGGCACTGTAGACGTGGCCAGAACCAAGTCAGTGGCTGCCAGAAGAGCCAAAAGCTGGTACATGGGTGCCCGAAGTGTCTTGTCAGCTGCCACCAGTCCCAGCAGAATGGCATTCCCTGCCAGAGCTGCCACATACAGCAGGCACATAGGCACAGAAAGCCAGCCATGCAGTGTCTCCAGTCCCGGCACCCCCAGCAGGACAAAGGGCCCAGACCCAGAGATCAGCATGGTCCTGTTGAGAGCAGGCAGTGCAGGATCCAGCTCCATCTCCTGGTCCACCTGGATCTATCCCTGAAGAACATAAATGAAAGCCATGAGAGGCAACCACCAACTCTACAGAGACTTTAAACAGGTGGGGGTAAGGACTGGGCTCAAGTTGCTGTAGCATTTGCAGATGGCCCCTCTGTGTCAGGCCCTGTTCTGGGGATTTGGCATATACTGAGCCATGGATTCTTTAACAGTCTTGAGGCTTTTCCAAACATTCCCATTGATAGATCAAAGGATTTATTTTCTGAGAGTTAATAAACTTCCTGAGTGGTAAATAACAGAGCTAAGATGCAAATCAAAACTCACCTCACTAAAGACTGTGATCTTCTGGCAATCCTCTCCTCTGGACAGAATATCCCCTCACCAGCCCAAGTACATGGGGAGATTTGGGTATGTGTTTCTTTAAATCACCTGTCCCAGAGAAAGTCATTTGTGTTCTCTACTCCTAGTCTTCCCAACTATAATATAGCTTCTGTGTTCCCTCCAGCCTAGAAGATAGGTGAGCCAGAGGAAGGACATAAGGATGGCTCTTTCCTACTCCATTCACTAACAGATGCTCAGGCAAAGTCTTGTTCCATGATCCATTTCCAGAAGCCGTTTATTTTAGCTCAGACCCATTCTCCCAAAGATTACATTCCTCCCATTCTGCTCAGTTAGTAATTTTACTCAGCTGTCCATTCTTCCCTCCTACTCTGGTCCACAAGACCTTTAGGTACCTGGTTCACAGAATTTAATTTTTTCTTTAACCATTATAGGCATTCATCCTCTGACTCAACTCTGTGGCCCCTCTTTCCTCTGTCCTTTGTTCATGGGATGATATTTCGGGCTCTGTGGGCTGCAGTCTTGAAAAACCCAATGTCCACCAAGGACATGGGAGAGGATCAGGACTTGGCCTCAGTAGGAGGACCTGGGATCAGATGCCATAGTGACAGTGTGGCAGGTGGTCAGGTTAAAATGGTAGGGGTGGAGGTGAGGGCAGAATTTGTTTCCTTGAGTTGAACTGGATAAAGAGAAGCTTAAAAGACTGGTAAGGGGGCCTTTCCACCTGAGGAACTTTGAACTTCATGACAGAGGGACTCTGGTATCCTAGCCTGGCCTGGAGACTGAGGGACCTGAGACAGATAAACAGGATCTCTGGCCTGAGTCTTCACCTCAAGCTTCCCACATAGCCTTCTCTGCAGCTCTGCCTCCTAGACTAACACTTGACTGCTTCAGAGTAGAGATAGGCAATAACCCAGACTATGCTTTCCCAGTAGACAGTCTCATTGGTTTAGGAACCAATGCTTCCTTCCAAAGGATGAGGCTTTGCTGAGTCATGGCACTTGGCCCTGCCTTCCTCACCATGGGGACCCTATCAGCTCCTCTGGACCCTTAGAACATCATGCCAGGCCCCAAATTACCACAGCATAAGGAGAATGTCAACTCCCACAGGGGTTGGGAATTTCTCTCCCCAAACCACAGGGCAAGTAAAATTCATACCCAGGAGGGGCCTCATAAGAACATCTCGTACTCAGAGTGTAGGTTCTGGTAGCACATTTCCTCTTGGAAAAATTCCAGAAACAACTCTCCCAGCTCCCCCATGTCCACAGCACACACTTCTTCCATTTCCTTCTATAGGCTAAGTGAAGGAGTAAAGAGGAAGACGCAAAAGCTGGAGACCCTCTCGTACTCTACAGGCTCAGTCTCTGTCCTGTATCTGGTTCTCTTCAAGCAAAGCTGTACCTCTCTCATCTTCCACCTGCCACCTCTGCTCTTTTATCTCCCCGGAACCTTGCCCCACATCCAGGCCTGACCAGCTCAGCTTCTTCCGCATATTGAGAGTTCAGCAAAGGACATAGAGAGAGAAGTAAAGTGGCATCTCTACTCACCCAGAACTCCCAGACATCTGCCTCTCTCTGGGCTGCATGTGGCTCAGAGTTCTGAAGCATCTCCTAAGTGTTGATGCCACTGTGGAAGTGTTACATTATCTTCCGCTCCTTTCTAGGATCAGAAAATCCAGGTATATGAAGGATAGGGTCACATAGATCTGGGGCCAGGAACAAGATTTCCAGAAGTGTTTATTCTCTCAGATGACAGTTTTCTTCTTGGAAGGAGCTACCTGTGCCCTAATCCAGATTCTAAAGCTCTGTTTGACTCTTGAGTTTCCGGACCTTTTCTAAAGGTGTGCTCATTCTAACTCCGTCACACATGAACTTCATGCATTAGTGGCACAGACACCTTGCCTGAACCAGCTGCAGGATGAGACTTATCCCTATTCTGCTACCTCCTCCCCCATGAGGTCCCAGGCCAAAGCTCATTGCAAAGTCCCATATCCCCCATCTTCTTCCTGTTGACCATTCTCAGGGTGACCCTGGCTCCCAACAGCCAGTCTACTTAGAATGGCTCCTGTACTGTGTCTTACCTAAGGGTCTCGAGGGACAAGGTATTCCCTCTAGGTCAGAGTAGAACATCAAAGAACATATGAAGTGCAGCTAGATGAACAAGAAACAAAAAGAAGGCCCAATGGAAGAGTTCGATAAATGAATTTGCACAACTTATGTTCAGTCTCAGGTTTTCTATAATTGGGATGAATCAATGAATAACTTAGACCCATGGTTAAATCAGAATAGCTGGTCCTCACTCTGATTTTGGAAGAGGTAGGGTGGGAGAGAAACATAGCACAATGTCACATTTTTCTTGGTTCTGTTTATTTCCATTTCAGCACAGTGGGAACATTCAGGGCAGGCTCTGAAGCCGGATCATCTAGGTTCAAATCCTAGTTCTGCCACATATAAGCTGTGGGACTTTGGGCGAGATCCACAACTTCTCTGCACCGCTTCTCTAAATTGTAGAAAATAATAAATGCATCTGCTTTACAAGGAGCATTGTAAGAATTAAATAAAATGACAAATGTAAAACAATTACACAGAACACAACAGTGTCTGCAACACAATAAATGCCTGACACTTGTCAAATGTTGTTGTTTTTCTCTTTAGCACTCACGACATCTGACATCCCTCTCAAGGCTCTTTCTTTCCACTACATTCTTAGTTCTCGGTCTTATACTCTGATCAATAGTCTTTTAATACATATTAATATTTTAAAAGAAAGTTGGGCTGTGAACAGAACTAAATATGTTTGAAAGCAGAATGGTCCAGAGTTTGAAAAAAGAAAATAGTTGAAAGACAGGATGATAGGTTTAGATTAGATCAAAGACATAACTTCCTTTGCCAATTGAACCAAAGGTGGATTACAAGCCTGTTTCTAATTAAAATGGGAACATGGTGTCATTGTC
Organism: Arctocebus calabarensis; assembly: GCA_963573935.1. Classification (NCBI taxonomy): domain Eukaryota; kingdom Metazoa; phylum Chordata; class Mammalia; order Primates; family Lorisidae; genus Arctocebus; species Arctocebus calabarensis. The sequence goes on along the minus strand of CAUYON010084345.1, from coordinate 2,716 downwards.
CTCAGGCTGAAGGTTTCCACATCATTGAAACCTGAGATGGAGAGATAGAGGAAAGGAGTGGTGACCTTGGCCCTGGCTCCCAAACTTAATGTCTGCCCTCTTGTACCCTGAAGTTTTTCTCTGAGAAACTCATTTTCATCAGTTCAAAGGGCTTTGGGGAGCATCTACTCAGATATTAGTACTTCTGGCATCAGTGTTTGGCAAAATGTGGAATAAATACAGGTAGGACTCAGGTGAGGGGACCGTTGCAAGAGCCTGCACAGCTGTGTCTAAGATGTGACTGATTGTGGCTGAGGAATTCCTACTAATGATGGGATAGGGGCTTCTCACCTCTCGGCTGTGGAGGTGGAATTAGTGGCAAGGAGTGGGCGTCCTGTTGGTATCCACTCAATACCGCTTCAGTCCCTGCCGCTCCAGCCTGGCCATTCAGTTGACAGTGCACAAAGAAGACTCCAAAGATGCCTTCCACAAGCCTAGGAGAGCTCAGGTGTGGGTGAGGATTTATGGGTCTTTTCTGTCAGCATTTCAGGTAACATGGACCTTGAGTCCCTGGTGGAATTGAGGACCTGCTGGTCTCAGCTGTGAACTGTTAATGAGGAATTAGCAGAGATCTGAAGATCTCTCTGTGGGCTTTTCCAAATCCCAGGTTTATGTGACTGGCATGCTCAGAATCTGGGGAAAGGAAGAGACTGATGAGGAAGGGCTCTGCCGAACCACTGGTTGGGGCGGCAGCAAACTCAGATGGAGATGCGCTTCATTCTATACAAATGACAAACCCAATTGCCATCTAGAAGTTGACAGCTATCATTTGGTAGTATTGTTGTACCTCTTAGCTCTTCAAAGAGACAAAGGAGATTAGTGGGAAAAGCCCAGATTTTTGAGCACTCGCCTTAACCTTTCTGGGCCTATGGCATGTTCCTCTGTACAGTGAGGATTAGTGCATGTTCCCCCAAAAAGTGGTTGTAGAGATTGGAATAACATTCATACAGCTCCTAGCAGAGTACCTTGAGCTCAAGAGAGTTGAGGCAACATTATAGAATACTCTGTGTCTTGGTAAGGATCTGTTTTAAGATTCAGTCTGCCAGAGATGCCTGCTGGAGCCACATAGAGAAAATATTGTGCCCTAATAATAGACATTCTTTGTTCCATGACACCTTCCCTCCTTTAAAAAAAAAGCACACCCTTCCATGTACAGTAATGTAGTAGAATATGGTAATGGCACATCTTTTACAATACATAACCACGATTTATGTTGGTTTTAGTCTCTAGTTTGAAAAAAAATTGTGTATACACTCACAGAAAAATTCACAATTCACCAAAACAACAGCAAAAAATATATATATATATTTATATGTAATTGTGGTTATATGTTTTGATAGTCTGGAGTAGTCTCAAATTGGACCTTTTCCTTGTGGAATTGTATGTGTTTAAATGTTGTAATTTAAGGTATACAGGAGTAGTTATTGTGAAGTGACCCAGAGACCATAAACAACAAGCTCACTTTTCAAATGTGATGATTTGGTCCTGAGGTCCTCAATAAGGAGTCCAGCCGACACTCTTTCTCATGGTAACCCCTGCTCTAAGCAGAGGGAAGGAAGAGACTAATCATGAAGGGTTTCTAATGACATCATAACTTTACCTATTTAGTAGCCATGGAAGTCCAACTCACAGAAAAAATAAATCTAAGTATTTTTCATTGCAACTTGATAAAAGCATAGATGTTGCTAACATAACAATCATTTTATTATAAGTATGATTTGAACCTGTTATGTGAATGAAGAATTATTTTTCAACTCTCTTGAAGACAAACCTAACTTATTCTGAACTATGCATAAAATTATGAAGAATACAATGTCAAAAAATGTATTTTTGTGTTTTGAATATACTTATTTTTGAGTTTCATAAATATATTCTAATGAACAGTAATAGAGGTAAATTTTCTGTAGTAGCTGGCAAAATTAAGGAGCTTACACCAGAATATAAATCAAAAGGCTTGCTATAAAGAGAAAAGTCAACTAAACTGAATAATGTATTTAGTGCTCTAATAAGAATAGTGAATTATGCAAAGCTTAATGTGCCAGATTCAATATTATTCTCTTTATTATGTCATAACATGGAGGCTGATCAAAAACAAGGAGATTCTGCCTGGTGAGAAATAACACTTATTAAGGGGAAAATTTATATGAAGAAGTCTGAACTGTGGAGTGAATTTTTAGTGTTTCTGCAAAATAAGAAATCTTTTGTTCCAACTTTTTAAAGAGGCTTATTGTATAGCTAGATTTTCTTGTTTAGCTATCTTTGGTATTTTTAATATTCTCAGTTCATAATGTGACATGTTTTCAACAGTAGATACATTTTAGAAGCAAATATAGAACTTAGAAGTTTGGAAGATCAGAATAGTATGACATAACCCACAAAATAATAATTTTTAATAAAATAAGTGATAGGCTATATATTACATATCTACAAAGAGTTAATCACTGAATAACTTATTTAATTTTAATAGAATGTTTTGAACTTTATTTTCCATTAAATATAATCCACCATAGTAAATTCAAAGATTCAAATTCTATTGTTTGTCATTTAAAAGTGAATTAAATTTATAGAATAAATTTTTGATATAGCTACTAGTGAAACATTGAAGACAAATATTGAAAGTATAGCATTGTTTGGCTAATTTTGAATAAAATACAAAAATAACTATTTTGGAAATGAT
>CAUYON010084344.1:0-17694 GCA_963573935.1 Arctocebus calabarensis | reverse complement strand
TCACCCTGGGTAGAGTGCCGTGGCATCACAGCTCACAGCAACCTCCAATTCCTGGGCTCAAGCGAGTCTCCTGCCTCTGCCTCCCAAGTAGCTGGGACTACAGGTGCCCGCCACAACGCCCGGCCATTTTTTGGTTGCAGCCGTCATTGTTGATTGGCAGGCCCGGGCTGGATTTGAACCCACCAGCTCAGATGTACGTGACTGGTGCCTTAGCCCGTTTAGCCACAGGCGCCGAGCCTGGTGTATTCTTATTATAACTAAAGACAAGCTCAAAGAAAACAGAGGTTCAGATTTCCCATAACTGCAGCTGGATCTTGCATTTGAGACTTCTGGTTTACTCCTCACATGTAAGCTGCGCAGGAAGCAAGCAGTTGAGACTTAGCCAATGATTCTGATTCCAGACTGACATCTCTGCCCTTGAGCACTGAGCTCCTCAGGCAGGACAGCCTGGAATTGCTCCTGCACCAGCATTTCCACAATCTGCTCCTTTGTGTGAATGTCAGGTCTCAGCTAATGTCCAGCAACTCCTGGAGATGTCTGAGGACACCCCTTGGGCCAGCCGCATCCTCATAGCGTAAATTCCTGAACTGCTGCCTGGAAGCTGCAGAGTTGAGGGGATTCCTTTGTGGCATGGTCTCAAGGTCCTCAACAGTCTTCATCAAGGTTTTCTGGAACGTGGAGAACTCAGAAGGCTCTTGTGGAACTCGGAGCTGGGAAGTTGATATTAGGATGACTTCTGGCTCCTCAGCCATCATTTCATTTGGTAGCAACCTCATTTGATCATTCTGGATTTCTCCATATCTTTGCATCTCTGGGTATCCTTCTGTCTCCATTCTAGAACTCTGGGAAAATCATTTCAAACTCCTAACCACAAAGAGAAAAGTTAGGGTCAGCAAAAACAGACTGTAAAACTACCCTGATCTCATGAATCTGGTCAAAACTCAGGTTCCATCAGCCTTCCAATCTTAACAGCATTCCTTAGTTAAGCTATTACTTGCTGGATCAATTGACAAAATTAAGAATATGTGCAGGATCAGCACCCGTAGCACAGTGGTTATGGCGCCAGCCACATACACCGAAGTTGGTGGCTTCGAACCTGGCCTGGGCCAGCTAACCAACAATAACAAGTGCAACAAAAAATAGCCAGGAGGTGGCATCTGTGGCTCAAAGGAGTAGGGTGCTGGTCCCACATGCTGGAGGTGGCGGCTTCAAACCCAGCCCCGGCCAAAAGCTGCAAAAAAAAAAAACAGCTAGGCATTGAGGCAGGAACCTGTAGTCCCAGCTACTTGGGAGGCTGAGGCAAGAGAATCACTTAATCCCTAGATTTTGAGGTTGCTGTTAGCTGTTATGCCATAGCAATCTACCAATGGTGAAATAGTGAGACTCTGTCTGGAAAAAAAAAAAAAAGAAATTTGCAAATCATCTGGCAAAATGAAGAATGTAGATTCTTAAAGCAGAAAGAATGAAGAACATCGCCTTGCTGTATCTATTTTTTTCTCCTATCAGGAAGTATTTTACATTATATTAAGACAAAAATTATATACGCCCATGATTTCTTTGGGAGGGGGCCCTAAAGTCGTGTTTACTTTTTCCAAGCATTTTTATAGAACATATGCTCTGTCTCCAAAGAAACTTATGAAGGGATGCTAAAAGAGAGAATAAGGTCAGTTCATTTTTATCTACCCTATTGCCTTTTCTACTTCTAACCATCTTTCTCATGATCGTGAAAGAATAGCAAGTGTTAAAAAGTACTTCAAGGCAGTAGGGAGCTATGATCACACTTGTGAGGAGCCAGTGCACTCCAGCCTGGGCAACAAGACATCTCTGTATTTTTTATCTTTTTTTTTTTTTTTGAGACAGAACCTCAAGCTGTCACCCTGGATAGAGTGCTGTGGCATCACAGCTCACAGCAACCTCCAATTCCTGGGCTCAAGCGAGTCTCCTGCCCCTGCCTCCCAAGTCGCTGGGACTACAGGCGCCTGCCACAACGCCCAGCCATTTTTTGGTTGCAGCCATCATTGTTGCTTGGCGGGCAGGGGCTGGATTCGAACCCGCCAGGTCAGGTGTACGTGGCCGGCGCCTTAGCCCATTGAGCCACAGGTGCTGAGCCTATCTTTTTTTTTTTTTTTTGAGACGGAGTCTCACTATGTTGTCTCAGTAGTGTCACAGTTCACAGCAACCTCCAACTCTCGGGCTTAAGCAATTCTCTTGCCTCAGCCTCCCAAGTAGCTGGAACTACAGGCGCCCGACACAATATTTTTTGGTTGTAGTTGTCATTGTTATTTGGCAAGCCTGGGCTGGGTTCAAACCCACCAGCTCCCATTGTATATGGCTGGCGCCCTAGCTGCTGAGCTACAGGTGCCCAGCCAAGACATCTTTAAAAAAAAAAAAAAGTAGCTGTGGGTGGTGTCTCAGCACTCCCAAGGCAGGTGGATAGCCTGAGCTCAGGAGTTCAAGACCAGCCTGAACAAGAGCGAGAGCCGGTCTCTACTAAAAATATAAAAATTAGGCTCAGCGCCTGTGGCTCAACAGGCTAAGGCGCCAGCTACATACACCTGAACGGGCAGGTTCAAATCCAGCCCAGGCCCACCAAACAACAATGACGGCTGCAACCAAAAAATGGCCAGGCATTGTGGCAGGTGCCTGTGGTCCCAGGTCCTGGGGAGGCAGAGGCAGGAGACTCACTTGAGCCCAGGAATTGGAGGTTGCTGTGAGCTATGATACCATTGCACTCTATCCAGGGTGACAGCTTGAGGCTCTGTCTCAAAATAAATAAATAAATAAATAAATATAAAAATTAGCTGGGGCTTGGCGCCTGTGGCTCAACGGACTAAGGCGCCAGCCACGTACACCTGAGCTGGGAGGTTTGAATCAAGCCTGGGCCTGCCAAACAACAACGACAGCTGCAACCAAAAAATGGCCGGCGTTGTGGTGGGCACTTGTAGTCCCAGCTACTTGGGAGGAGGAGGCAAGAGACTCGCTTGAGCCCAGGAGTTGGAGGTTGATGTGAGCTGTGATGCCACAGCACTCTATCCAGGGTGACAGCTTGAGGCTCTGTCTCAAAAAAAAAAAAATTAGCTGGGCGTCATGGCAGGTTCCTATAGTCCCAGCTACTCAGGAGGTTGAGACAAAAGGATCTCTTGAGCCTAAGAGTTTGAGGTTGCTATAAGCTATGCTGTCATGGCACTCTACCCAAGGTGACATCTTGAGACTCTGTCTCAAAAAAAATAAGTAAAAAATAAATAAAGTAAAATTCAATAGAAAGATTAGAAGATAAAGTTAAATCTCCTAAAAAGACACAGATGAAGAAAACAGGAAATAAAATTAGAGAACCAGTCACATAGGTATAATATTAGAATAATGAGTTCAAGAACAAGAAGGGGGAAAAAATAAAAGTAATTAACAAGGAAAAAAATTTAAGAATATTTTATAGACTAGAAAGACATGAGTTTCCAGTGCCTACTAAAATGAGTAAAAATAGACCACAGCAAGAAATGTCTTTGTAACAGTCTTTTTTTTGAGACACGGCCTCATTCTGTCATCCTATTCTGGGTATGAGTGCCCTGGCCTCATAGCTTATAGCAACCTCAAACTCTTAGGCTCAGGTGATCCTTTTGCCTCAGCCTCCCAAGAAGCTGGGACTACAAGCACCTGCCATAATGCTCAGCGAGTTTTTCTATTTTTACGGGGAAAAAGGGGCCTCACTTTTGCTCAGGTTGGTCTCAGAACGCCCAAGCTCAACCAATTCACTTGCCTAGGCCTCCCAGAAAGGTAGGATTCCAGGTGTGAGCCACCACACTGGCCTCTGTGAAAGTGTTAACAGTAGGGACAAACAGAAAACTCTATAAGCTTCCTAAGAAAAATAGTTCACAAAGCAACAGAGCAGCACTGGACTTCACAGTGACACTAGACACTAGAAGACCACAAAACAACGTTTTCAAAATGCTGACGGATTTCCAGCCAAGAACTCTATACTCAGCTAAACTCTCAGGCAAATAAAAGTGAAGGTAGAATAATAACATTTGTAGACATAGCTAACATTTAAGACATAAAAAATATTTATTTCTTATATATTCTAAAAGAAACTACTAGAAGTTGTCCTCCAGTAAGAGAGTAAGCTGGGGATATTTGTCTTGGGCACAAATCTATAACCAGAGAGGGCATTATTGCTCCTTTCCCCCTATACTCCCAAAACCATTCTTCCCCTTCTTTCTCCCATAGTCTTGATTTCACTCAAGGCACCAAAGAGTCCAAACAAGGAACCTCAACTATCCACCATACTGTCACCTCTCAAAGCTAATCATGAAGTCTTGATTATTTCTCCTCAACTCTGTCACTCATTCCATGGCCTTAATTTAGATCAACATCAAAATAGCAATCACCTAATCAATCTCCAGTCCTGGAGCCTCACCAAACCCAACCTCCACAATGTGACTACAGCCATCTGCCTAAAATGAAAACCTGATCACATCACTCCCTTATTAAAACTCTACAAAAGCTTCTCAAATTCTAACCAGCAGGCAAGATAAAGATGGTTAACAGCCACTTTCCACACCTACCTCTCCCATCCATGACAGACAATACTAATATTCTTTATTAATATTATTTTTAATCAACCAATCACAATTGTATGTATTTATGGTATACAATGTGATGCTTTGATAATAAATACATATATATGTGTATGAGGTCAGACAATTAAGATCTCAAACTTAGCCTAGAAAAAATGCTTTGAAGGGTAGACTAGGTGCTGTCCTCAGTGCCTAGCTTCCCAAAGGGAATACTCTGAAGGTGACTGTGGTGATATTTAGCAATGAGATATGCAGTTGTTTTTCTGAACTGAGTTTGTGAAAATATTTGCCTGACCTCATAGTATGGGGAATGATTATATCAAGCTAATTAACATTATTTATCGCCTCATTTACCTCTTTCTGTGTTGAGACATTTGAAATGTACTCCCTCTGCTATTTTGAAAAATACAATATAGTTGTACCTTGAACAACAGGGATTGAATTGTGTGGGTCCACTTACATGCAGATTTGCTTCTGCCTCTGCTGCCCCTAAGACAGCAAACCCAACCCCTCCTCTTTCTCCTTCACAGCCTACTCAAGGTAACAACATGGATGAAGGCCTTTATGATGGTCCACTTCCACTGAATGAATAGCAAATACGTTTTCTTCCTTATTTTTTTTTTTAGACAGTTTCACTTTGTCACCTTCAGGAGAGTGCTATGGCATCATAGCTCAAACTCTTGGGGCAAGCAATCCTCTTGCCTCAGCCTCCCAAGTAACTGGGACTACAGGCACCCACCACAACGCTTGGCCATTTTTTTAATAGAAGAGATCTTGCTCTGCCTTACACTGGTCTTGAACTTGGGAGCTCAGGAAATCTACTTGCCTCTACTTCCCAAGTGTTGGGATTATGCACCCAGCTCTTATGAATTCCTTAATAACATTTCTTTTCTCTAGCATACTTTATTGTAAGAATAATGTGTATTATAAGAATAATATATATATAACATTAAAAATGTATTAATTGTTTATGTTATCTGTGAGGCTTCTGTCAACAGCAGCCTATTATCTGGGAGAGTCAAAAGTTATAAACAGATTTTTTTTTTAATTTGTTCTTCTTTTAGATTTTCTTTTTTCTTTAAGATAGAGCCTCAAGCTGTCACCCTGCATAGAGTGCTGTGGCATCACAGCTCACTGCAACGTCCAATTCCTGGGCCCAAGCGAGTCTCCTGCCTCTGCCTCCCAAGTAGCTGGGACAACAGGCACCCGCCACAACCCCAGCCATTTTTTGGTTGCAGCTGTCATTGTTGTTTGGCCGCCTGGGCTGGATAGGAACCCACCAGCTCAGGTGTACCTGGCTGGTGCCTTAGCCGCTTCAGCCACAGGAGCCGAGCGTTTTTTTTCTTTTTTTTTGAGACAGAGTCTCACTATGTCGCCCTCAGTAGAGTGCCATAGTGTCAACAGCTCACAGCAACCTCAAACTCCAGGGCTCAAGCAATTCTCTTGCCTCAGCCTCCCAGGCAGTTGGGATTACAGGCGCCTGCCACACACCTGGCTATTTTTTTGTTGCAGTTATCATTGTTGTTTAGCTGACCCCTGACAGGCTTGAACCCACTAGTGTGTATGTGGATGGCGCATTAACCACTGAGCAACCTGCACCCGGCCTATAAACAGATTTTCTACTGTGCCAGGGGTTGTCTGTTTATTAACTACAGTCACCCCACTGTGCCATAGATTCCAAAAACTTATTCCTCTTGTATAACTGAAACTTTGTACCCTTTGATCAACTTCTCCCCATTCCCACCCCTATCCCAAACTCTGGCAACCACTATTCTATACTCCTATGAGTTATTTTAGATTCCACATATATGTATGATCATGCAGTATATAGACATCATTAATTGAACATGCCACTATCCTGCACCGCCTAGGCTGAGGCTTACAATTTTCTCCAGGTAGCAACAGGTATTCATCAATAGATGAAACAGGGTGGCGCCTGTGGCTCAGTGGGCAGGGCGACGTCCCCACATACCTAGGGAAACCCGGTCCTGGCCAAACTGTGCAAACAAAAAATAGCGGGCGTTGTGGCGGGCGCCTGTACTCGGGAGGCTGAGGCAAGAGATTCGCTTAAGCCCAAGAGCTGGAGGTTGCTGTGAGCTGTGACGCAACAGCACTCTATCAAGGGTGATAAAGTTCTCTTGATTAAAAAAAAAAAAAAGTGGGCAGCGCCTGTGGCTCAAAGGAGTAGGGCGTTGGCCCCATATGCTGGAGGTGGCGGGTTCAAACCCAGCCCCAGCCAAAAATCGCAAAAAAAGGAGAGACAGAGAAAGAGAAAGAGAGATGAAATAACTGCAACTCCGGTTAGGTACAAGCGTAGAGAACCTCAGGAGGCACAGAAGGCCCCTCCCTGCTGGGCCCGGGACTGTTCAGGGTTCACGCCCTCCCTACCTTAGCTCACCTGACTTGCCGAGTGTGGAACCCTTTTCTCACTCCCTCGATTAAGTCTTACTTTTTTTTCCCCATAGTATCTCCTCTCATGCTCTCATGATATCTTGGTCCCCAAATTTGTATTCAGATTGCTTACAGGTGTCCCTTACTAGACTGAATTATTCGAGGGCAGAGGCTCTGACTTACTCTCGTCGTGTGTCCAGCACCTGCTGCGTGGGAGGAGTCCAGAATGTTTTGAAATCAATTTGCCACTAGTGCAGCAGGGAACTAGGGCTGAAGCAACTGAAAGGGCCTAAGGAGAAGGGCCAAGCTATGCCTGCCTTGCTCCCTTTCCGGGGGCTTGGTCTGCCCGTCGGTGCTGCTGTCACCCCGCAATCAGAAGCGACTGCCCCCCTCCAGCGTCCCACCAGTGCTGGCCCTCCCTCGGTCTTCTACTCAGGTTTTGTAACTGTCACTCGGGGACTGTAAGCCCTTTGGGGGTAGGAACTGTGTCTTTGTGTCTGTACTGGCGTCCAGCACGTTCGTGGTGACAGACGGCCTCTCTGCACTGGACGGTCCGGGGGCCGCCGTCCCCCAGGCCCGCCCCGCCCTCGCCCGGCTGTCCGACCCCTCCCCACGCCGGCCGCTTCCCGCCTTCCGGCCGGCGGAAGTCGCCGGCAGCTCCTCCCCGCCCACGTGGAGCTTCTGCCGGTGCGCCCGCCCCCTCCGGCTCTGCGGCCGGGACCTGGCCCTCACCTCGGGATTCCCAATGTGCCTCCGGACAGACATATTTGCTCCAACCGACCACGCTCTGAGTTCTAGCCTCCCGGTTGCCGCTAATCCTAGCTTCCTATAACCCCTCAACCTCTCTCAGCCGCCTCTCTATAACCTCTGCTTTGATTGGCCTGTCTTCCCCCGGGCAGCCAATGGAGGCCTCGTTTATTGTCTCATCGCAGGGTCAAGAGAGCAGGGCGCCGCTCAATGGTTGTCAAGGGCAACGCGGACGCCAGCTGGCTAGGCCTTTTGTGCCCGGAGCCTGGGCTCATCTGCTTCAGGCTCAGCGCGGGAACAGGGGCGCGGGGGAGAGGGAGGGAAGTTGGCGCTTGCGCACAGCCCAAGCTGGGGGAGGGGGCTGGAAAGCAGGACCAGAACGAGCGCATTAGCTAATGTGGAAGCGTAAACTGCTCTGGACGCCCTGCAACCTCGGAACCCACCTCCTCGTTCATGACCATTTTAACGGAACATCTAGGTTACTTCTTTCACAATAGGGAATATGGGCCAGAGTTGTTCAGCAGGAGTGGGAGTAGTTTAGTAGATAGTTTATTATTTTCACGTTAAGTTAATATGCAAATTATGCAAAATGTCAAGCGTAAATACAGTAATTACTGTTGCTTTAAAGGCTTTTAAGCTACTAAAAAAACAGCAGCCTTAATTGCAAAGTACATACGTCATTCTGTGGTTCATCATTCATTTAACAAGTATTTAATAAGCACCTTATGAGGAAAGCTGCAGTAAGTTTTATGGAGGATGGGAGGATGACTAAGACCCACTCCAGTCGTCATGGAAACCATTGTGACTTCTGCCACCAGCCACCACCTGTTCTAATTCCCGATCTGAAAATTAAGTCCTAGCACCTTTACAAAACAATTACACACACACAGTTTGACTTGGCTCTTGAATGTCCCACCAAATCCATCAAAATTATTAATTCCCGGCTCGGCGCCTGTGGCTCAACGGGCTAAGGCGCCAGTCACGTACACCTGAGCTGGCGGGTTCGAATCCAGCCCCCGGGCCCGCCAAACAACAATGACGGCTGCAACCAAAAAAATGGCCGGGCGTTGTGGCGGGCGCCCGTAGTCCCAGCTACTTGGGAGGCAGAGGCAAGAGACTCGCTTGAGCCCAGGAATTGGAGGTTGCTGTGAGCTGTGACGCAACAGCACTCTATCCAGGGTGACAGCTTGAGGCTCTGTCTCAAAAAAATATATATATATTATTTCCTTTTACATGTAAGGAACAACACAGTAACCCTTTGTCCTTTGCTCTAAGTTGTTTTTCCAGGAATGGGGAATGGAGAAAGGTTACCCTGAGCTGTTCATATTCGCGTTCTCTGTGTGAATGATAGAACACATCTGAGTTACTTCAGGGTGTTGCGGATGACCCATTCAACAACGTGGCTTCATCTTCCTTTGTCCTCTCAAACACTTTAACAGACCATCTTTAGGGCTACACCTTGAATCATTATCACTCAAGCTGCTTGACCTCCAGGATTTCAAACTAGCCACAGCTGTCCCCTGCATTTCAGTCATTCCTTCATGCTAAGTTTTAACAGTCATTCCTTCATGCTCACTAAGTTTTAACTTCTCTAGCGTTCTCCAGTCTTTTAACCCCTCTAAAATTTCCATTCTAACCCCTCCACTAAGGAAAAGTTTAAGGCTGCAAAAAATTGGAAGGGGGAGATGAGAAGGACATTATTCATCTAAAAGCTTTTGCATAACAAAAGCTTCCAGACATGGTACTATAGACCTGGTGCGGTTTAGGGGTGGGGTGACACAAGAGATTATGGGTAGAATAAGTAGGAGAGAGAGGGAGATAATAAAGGAGTAAACAAACAGGTGGTGAGAAAGAGAGGAAAGGAGAGATTTAAAGTAATTTGTAAGTAAAATTAATAGTCATATACATAAGAGATAAGGAAGGCAAGGAACAGGAAGGCAGAAAGGATGGCTATAATTTTTCTAATTTGGGAGACTAAGTAGATGGTTAATAATGCATTAATCAAGTTAAAGAACAATGGTCAAAGCTGGGTGCTGTGGCTCACACCTGTAATCCTAGCACTCTGGGAGGCCCAGGCAGGAGGATTGCTTGAACTCGGGAGTTCAAGATCAGCCTAAGCAAGAGTGAGACCTCCATCTCTCCTAAAAATGGAAAAATTAGCTGGGTATTGTGGTTGGTAATGGTCGTCCCAGCTACTTGGGAGGCTGAGGCAGGAAAATGGCTTGAGCCCAAGAGTCTGAGGTTGCTATGACCCAGGGCAGACCCAACAGACTCTGTCTGGAACAAAAAAAAATACAATGTTTGAGAAGTCAAAAGAACAGGTAAAATATGACCTGACAACCCATGCAGCTTTCATTGTTCCTTTTTTTTTTTTGAGACAGAGTCTCAAGCTGTTGTCTTGGGTAGAGTGCTGTGGCATTAGCTCACAACCTCCGACTCTTGGACTCAAGTGATCCTCTCGCCTCAGTCTTTTTACTTTTAGTAGAGACGGGTTCTTGCTTTTGCTCAGGCTGATCTCGAACTCTTGAGCTCAAGCAGTCTACCCGCTTCGTTCTCCCTGAGTGCTGGGATTACAGATGTAAGTCACTGCGCCCAGCCTCTTTCATATTTTTAATCACTTCTTTGTATCATTATCTCTGTTTTGTTCCAGAGGGTACAGGAACTTCAGAACATCAGGTTTATTTGTCTCAGTAGACAAGTGTTTGTCAAAGTTGGGCTGTTTGTAAAGCATAGGGAGAGATTACAGAAATGTGTAATGTGTCAAAGATTCTGACTATGTTGGGATTGGTTTATTTATTTATTTATTCTTTTTTTTTTTTGTGAGACAGTTTCACTTTGTCACCCTCAGTAGAGTGCCGTAACATCACTGCTCACAGCAACCTCAAACTCTTGGGCTTAAGCGATTTTCTTGCCTCGGCCTGGGACTATAGGTGCTCCCCACAACACCCAGCTATTTTTAGAGATGAGGTTTTGCTCTGGTTCGGGCTGGTCTCGAACCTGTGGGTTCAGGCAATCCACCTACCTCAGCCTCCCAGAGTGCTAGGATTACAGGCGTAAGCCACCCCAACCTGCCAGGGTTGGTTAAGTTAAATATACTTTTCTTTCCCCACCCCTTGATTCTGATGGAGAGGATTTTAAGGCCACACTTTGAGAGACTCTGCTGTAAAAAACCCCACCCATTTCCTTTATATTTTTGCTTCAATGGAATCCTTGGAAAGCTTAAAGCTATAAACCAAAAGGCTTGTGACATCTTGAGTTTTTCTTTAAGATTCCTTTTGGGTCCTACTATGCCAAAACTAGATCAAAATTAAGGCAAATTGCGTACCTTGAAAACATAGGTAGATGGAACAAAATGTTAATCCATAAAAGAAAAATGTTCAATAAACAGATAGCATCCAACTAATAATCAAAGAAATACAAAACAGCTAGATCTCATTGTTCAACTAACAAATTTTTTTTTTTTTTTTGCAGTTTTTGGCCAGGGCTGGGTTTGAACCCGCCACCTCCAGCATATGGGGCTGGCACCCTACTCACTGAGCCACAGGCACCGTCCTGGACAAATATTTTTGCTTTCTCTCTCTCTCTTTTTTTTTTTTTTTAAGTGATAATCCTCAGTGTTGGCTAACGTTTCATGAAACAAGCACATTCATATATTGTTAGTGTGGATGTAGTGTGACCATTTTGAAAAGTAATTTGAGAGTGGGTATTTCCTTTCAAGGAAATAGAAAGATGTAAAAAAGATTATATCCATAGATGTTTACTACAATTATATTTAAAATCATGAAAAATTGAAACAACCTAATCGATCATCAAATAAGAAATAATTAAAATAAATGATGGCATGGCCACAAAAAGTAATCTTATGGAACTGTTAAAGTGTATGTTTCAAGGAATAAATAAGCCAGAGGAAACTGTTCCTTACACAGTAAATGAAAACAACAAAAAAACCCAAATTTGTATTTAATATAATTATGATTTGCATGGAGAAAAATATAGGTATCCACAGAACAAAATTGAAAAAAAGAATTTCAAATGTAAACCACCTCCAAAATATGAAACATGTATATTTGTTTTATTCTTCATGCTTTTGTGTTTCCTGGATTTTCTTCGTTGACTGTAAATTAATTTTACACTTTAAAAATCACATTCTTCCCCTAACGAACAAAAAACCTGATGTTGACTTCAGCCTGAAAACTGTCCATGGCTTTTGCCTGGGCTGATTTAGACTAGAGTTGAATTCTGAGTAATTCTTCTAGCTGAAGTGCTGCAGTTCTTGGCAGTAAAAGACTCTCCAGGCCCTTGAGTAAGAGTCTTGCAATCAGAGTCGTGATTGCTAAGAGGTTCAAGCTTTGTTTGTAAGAGAAGAAGTTCTGATTCTTTCTTTAAAAGTTCCTACTTCCACTGATTAATCTCATTTTTCTCGAAGTTGGAAGGGCTCTTGTGAACTTCCATTTGTTTGATGTCTTCTTTTTAACCCTGTGTGTTTCCAAAAAGCTCTTAGTCTCTGCAGACTAAGAGCTTTGAAAGAGTTGGTGGGAGCCCCAGATAGGTAAGTGGGGCTGGTTCAAGGCCTTTTTGTACTTTAAGTGTCCGTGCCCCTTCCTCTGGAACTAACTGGGTATTTTGGTGTCTAGCAGGCTGGACATTTTGTTCCATCTACCTAGGATTCTCTCCCTAGCCTGAAACCTCCTGGACCCTCCTTCATCCTGAATCCCTCTTCTCCTCCAGCCTCACACCCACTTCCAGGTCTCAAGCCTGGTTTCCTGCCTAGAGCCTCAGAAAATCATGAAAATCGTGCAACCTGTCCTCCCTTCAGATCCAACTCAGGATGTTACTTCTCAGATATGGAACTTGCTTCCTCCCCCCTTGCTTTATTCCCCATCATTCCCTAAATGACTTGCACTTCTAGATGCTTAAGGAAACAATTCTGCCTCCATCCAGTCAGTTCTAGAGTTCTTCCCCTGGCCTCAGAAATGGAATTTCACCCGAGGCAGTGAACCTACAGATTCACAGGCCCCAGCCTCTGAAGAAGTACCTGTAATTGTAGGGGCAATTTGGTGTCATTCTCCTGGTTATGGAATGTGTCCAAGGAACAAGCATACCAGCCTCTGAGTACGAGGCTGGCCCTTGCCTGCCTCCAGCATAGGTGAGAGTTAAAGTACTTGCCTGAACCCAAAGGCTTTAACCACCTCCGTAGCTCCATGCAAAGGAGTAATACCTACCTCCCAGGATTTCTTTGGGACCATCACATGCTTACTACTTTCTGATAAAACAAAGAAATCGGCATGGTGGTTGCTTACCTGATGGCATTAGCATTCTAACCTATGTGGTTCTGGAGCCATCTCAGCAGGCCACATGGAACTCCTAGCTGGGAAAGAAAAGCTGTACAATGCCCTCTTCCAGGGAGATTCAAGACCTTCTTTACTATTTGTGACCAAACCCAGGGCATTTGGTTGTCACATGCCGTGTTCTGGCTTCTGGCTTGAGAATGCTTGCCACAGACTCAGTTCCAAGGGGACTCTTGAGGAGCTGACCTGGGTTTCATAATTATCTGGCCCCAGGAGATAGAGGAGGAGTCAATTTTATTTACTTATTTATTTATTTGAGACAGAGTCTCCAGCTGTTGCCCAAGGTAGAGTGCTGTGGCATCACAGCTCACAGCAACCACAAACACTTGAGATTAAGTGATTCTCTTGCCTCAAAAACCCAAGTAGCTGGGACTATAGGCAACTGCCACAATGATCTGCTATTTTTTTTTTTTTTTTTTTTTTTGAGACAGAATCTCAATATGTCACCCTTGGTAGAATCCGTGGCGTCACAGCTCACAGCAACCTTAAAATCCTGGGCTTAAGTGATTCTCTTGCCTCAGCCTCCCAAGCAGCTGGGACCACAGGCCCCCATCACAATGCCCGGCTATTTTTTGTTGCAGTTGTCATTGTTGGTTAGCTGGCCCAGGCCGGATTCTAACCCGCTAACTTTGGTGTATGTGGCTGGTGTCGTAACCACTGTGCTATGGGCACAGAGCCCCAGCTATTTTTGTTGTTGTTGTTGCAGTTGTCATTTTGTTTTAGTGGCCCGGGCCAGGTTCAAACCTGCCAGCCTCATTTTATGTGGCTGGTGCCCTACCCACTGAGCACCAAATGCCACCGAAGAGTCAGTTTTAGAGGCACCTGTCTTGCACTGGGCACAGTGGACAGCCAGAGAGCCTGCACCCCATGAAAAGGCCAGTATAAAATGTGGGTCAAGTGTGTCAGACAGTCACATTTCTCAAAGTAATCTAACTTAAAATTCCTGTTGGGACTTTGGAAACATAATTCTTGTCTTTCATGGTTTTTAAATAATCAAGATCATACCATGATAAAAAACAAACAAAATAAAAACCACATTAATGGGAATTCTGCTTTCGTTTTAAGATGTAAAGTTACAAGGGAACATCACTCCTATCCTAAAATAAGAAAAATGAATCATCTACACAATCCTAGATTTTCTTGGATCCTTTAGAAATGAGGTCATAAGGCAGCCACATAACCTAATTCCAAAAAGTGACAAGCCCCACTGAGAAGGAAAGGGACACACAAACTTTTTCACATTTGGCAGAACACTGGAGAAAAAAGTTATTCCACAGAAGGGGGGAAGAAGAAATCAGCTCACGTTTTCACTAATCCCTAAAGGCTGAGAAAGTTTGGGTTAGTAGATGAGTTTAGATAACCGAGAGCTGACCATGTATAATCCTAACACTCTGGGAAGCCAAGGCAGGTGAATTGCTTGGAGTTTGAGACCAGCCTAAGCAAGAGTGAGACCCCCCATCCCTACTAAAAATAGAAAAACTAGCTTGGCATTGTGGTAGATGCCTATAGTCCAAGCTACTTCACTTGAGCTCAGAAGTTTGAGGTTGCTGTGAACTATGACACCAAGGCACCTGAGGCAATAGACTGAGATGCTGTCTCAAAAAAAAAAAAGAATAACTGACAGCTGCTTGTGATGGTTAATTTTATGTCTCAATTTGGCTAGGCCTTGGTATCCAGACATTTGGTCAAACTATTCTAGATGTTTCTGAGAAGGTATTTTTAAAGATGAGAACACCATTTAAATAAATTGACTTTGAATAAAACAAATTCATTTATTGACTTTCAATAAAGCAGAATAAACCCTCTATAATGTGAGTGGGCCTCATCCAGTCAGTTTAAGACCTTAGAGAAAAAAAAAAAAAGACTAACCCCAAGCAAGAGGGACTTCTGCCAGCAGACTGCCTCTGAACTCTCTTTCCTGGGCCTCCAGCCTGGCCTTCCCTGCAGATTTTGGACTTTTTAGCTTCCATTAGTTGTATAAGCCAATTCCTCTAGATAAACCTCTCTGCATGTGCACACATGCGCACCCTCAGCTATTTTTTCTGTTTCTTTGGAGAACCTGGACTAATACAGAGCCCCAGACACAAGGGGAGTTTAGGTTCATTTGCAATGTCTCCTTCATCAGTGTCAACTGAGTAGTTAAAGGAAAGAGGGAGGGAGGCAGGACAGGAGACCAGAGATGGGCCCCCTTGGTGGTATAGATTTGTAGGACATGACTGTTGCTGTTTCTGGAGAAAGGCACAAACCACCACTCATATCCTATGACCTTTCTCTTACTAATGGATTAAGGGAGAGGCAGCAGATCCTCTTGCCCCCAGGGTCAGTAGGGGAGGGGGTAGAAGAAAACATGTCTGTAGGGGAGGGAGTAGAAGAAAACATGTCTGCCTTTGGGGGAGGGAAGCAAATTATCCTTCCCACCCTCAGGCACTCAACAAATAAATTATCCTTCCCACCCTCAGGCACTCAACAAGTATCTGTTGCTTCAGGGGGAGGGTACAAGTAAAAGATGTTTGCTTCTAGGGTTGAGGAGGGGACCAACAAAAAACTCTTGAGCCCATTGTGCACCAACATAAAGCAGAGGTAGACGACCCATAACAGAGATACAGGTAACTTTTCTCTGCCTACCAAGATACAAGGCAGAGTTTGGTTACGATGGGAAAGGCAAGGGGAGAAGGGGAAGAATCTGAGAAGGTTCCATCCTCCAGGTCTAGGTGCAGGGTCTTGCCTAAGACTGAGGATGGAACTGGAGAACCAAGAACCACCTCCTGACCTCACCACAGCCTAACAACAGGTAGCAGCAACAATACTCTGTCACTAAGGGAGAGGGGAGACCATGGAGAGAAACGCCACACAATGCTGTAAGTGTACGGCTTCTACATAAAGCCAATGGTAGAGCAGGAGAACTGAGAAAAACCCTCCCACAACTCATTCCCCACATTAAGCCCAAGTTCATGGCACTCTTGGTGCACTGGGGGTAGTAATGGCAAAAACAGAACTCATTCAGCTCAGCTACTAAGTAGATACAACCTTTCTCAATACTAGCCCAACAAAATGGGCATGGTCATTTTCAGGCATAAATACCATTTACCTCAGTCTCTACTGCCTTCTACACATAATGTTCAGCATTCAGTAATAAATTATGATATAAAAAAGAAAAGAAAAATGAGACAGAGAGAGAGAGAGTGAGAGCCATAGTATGAGAGAGAAAAAAGCCTGTGGTCAAGAGATAAAACAAACAGCAGAACCAGACTCAGCAATAAACATATGTTAGACAGGAATTTTAAAATAACTATGACTAATATATTCAAAGATCTAGTGGAAAGTCTAGAAAATACATAAGAACAGGGGAATTTTGGCAAATAGATGGAAATGTAAAAAAGGAAATGTGAGAAATAAAAAATAATATTAAAGATGAAGAATTCTTTTTTTTTTTTTTTGAGACAGAGTCTCTTTATGTTCTGGGTAGAGTGCTGTGACGCCCCAGCTCACAGCAACCTCAAACTCTTGAGTTTAAGCAATTCTCTTGCCTCAGTCTCCCAAGTAGCTAGGACTACAAGCACCTGCCACAACACCTGGCTATTTTTTTTGCTATTGTTGTCATTGTTTAGCAGGCTGGGTTTGAACTGGTGCCTGTGGCTGGCACCCTAATCATTGAGCTACAGGCACCAAGCCTACAGCAAACTTCTTGATAATAATTGCAAAAAACAGAGGGTCAGGATGGTGGCTCATGCTTGTAATCCTAACATTCTGGGAGGTTGAGGCAGGTGGATTGTCTGAGCTCAGAAGTTTAAGACCAGATAGGCATTGTGGCGCATGCCAGGTAGGAGGATCACGTGAGCCTAAGAGTTTGAGGTTGGTGTGAACTATGACTCCACAGCCCTCTACCAAGGGCAACGAGGTGAGACTCTGTCTCAAAAAAATTAAAAAAAAAATTATATAAAACAGAAGACAGTGAAGGGACATTTTTGAATTGCAGAAAAGAAAAAAAATTCAACCTTGAATTCTATACCCAAGGCAAATTATCTTTTAAAAAATGAAGATGAAGCTTGGCACCATAGTTCAGTGGTTAGGGTGCCAGCCACATGCACCAGGGCTGGTAGGTCTGAACCCAGTCAGGCCTGCTAAACAGTCAATGACACCAAGAACCAAAAAACATAGGTGAGCACTGTGGCGGGCACCTGTAGTCCCAGCTACAAGGAAGGCTGAGGCAAGAGAATCACCTAAGTTCAAGAGTTTGAGATTGCTGTGAGCTGTGATGCCACAGCGCTCTACCAAAGGATGACATAGTGAGTCTCTGTTTC
Source organism: Arctocebus calabarensis (assembly GCA_963573935.1). NCBI lineage: Eukaryota > Metazoa > Chordata > Mammalia > Primates > Lorisidae > Arctocebus > Arctocebus calabarensis. Next base: position 336 of record CAUYON010084344.1, on the reverse strand, counting down.
AAAAAAAAAAAAAAAGATGAAACAGATTTTTTTTAAACAAAAATTGAAGGAATGTATTGCCAATATACTTGCATTACACAAAATGTTAAAGGAAGTTCTTTGGCAAATAGAGTATGATGCTGGTGAAAATTTTGACATACACAGAGAAATGAAAATCAATGGAGATGATAAAATTCAGGATAATATAAAAGACTTTTTTTTTTTTTTTTGGAGACAGATCCTCAAGCTGTCACCCTAGGTAGAGTGCTGTGGCATCACAGCTCACAGCAACCTCCAATTCCTGGGCTCAAGTGAGTCTCCTGCCTCCGCCTCCCAAGTAGCTGGGACTACAGGCGC
>CAUYON010084342.1:0-17378 GCA_963573935.1 Arctocebus calabarensis | reverse complement strand
TAACAATATATTTTCTCCAATTTCAATATCAGGTGTATCCAGATCAAGTAGAATGATTTTGAAATATTTCCTCTTTTTCTAATGTCTATAAGATTTGGCATGATCTGTTTTTGAAACTCTCCTTTACTTTTATTTATATATTATTAGTTGTCTTTTTTTTTATTTTGAGACTTTGGAAAAAAAATAAGAAGTTAACTGATGACTTCATACTGAGCCTTGGAGTCAAAGCACTCTATAATGTCTTATTTGACAATGTGAATGTTACTGTCTTGACATTATTATTGCTAATATTGCTTGATATTTTGATGCAGTAATCATCTGTTTTCATTTCTGAATGTATTTATCTTCGTTCATTTTTTACGTGGTTTTTGTTTCTAGTCCTTATCTTAAACATTGTTATTATTATTAAATTTTAAGCCTTTTAAATTCTGTGAAGGCAAAAAGTAGAAACCTAATTAACACATGTATATGTAAAAATAAAAAAAATTAAAATTAAAAAAAACTTCTTTCCAAAAGGAACATATTAGCTTGCATTCCCACCACCACACCTATGGTGCCTATTGCAAGGGTACATGTCAAATCTATTAAGTGTAGAGTATACATGTCTTAACACAATAATTGAGTGAGGGGAAGGCTATGTTAACCAGTTTGATGTAAGCATTCCAAATTGTATATAAAATCAGCACATTATACCCCATCAATGCATTAATGTACACATGATTTATGTATTTATGATTCAATAAAAAAGTGATGGTTCTCTCTTTGATTTCTTCTAAAGATTACTATGTTCATAATTTATGTCTCAATTTTTATAGATAATATTCATCTATAACCAAATATTTGACTTATGCAAAATTCAAATTGATTTTTGAATATCTCCCTAACAGTGGCAAGAATTTCCATCCCAGAACATATGGTATTCCTCTGTCTCCCCCTGGATATAACTAGAAAAGAGGGAGGCTGGAGGTCAAGTGCGTGAAGATGGACATGGGCTTGGAGCACATGGCACAGCAGGTGTCTACATTCTGCAGCAAAGATTAGGGAGGAGTGAAGGAGGGTTGGAAGATGTGAGACCAGAGCTCGTGCTCTCTTAAGTATTACTGGAAGGAAGTTAAGAAATGTGTAAGAGAGACACACACAGTTGTCCTACTTTTAAGTATCTCTAAACATTTCTGTGTCTGTAGCAAACCTACCACAGGCTCATGTGCACTAACAAGACAAAGAAACACGCCTGGAGTGACAGACGGGACTGAGCCAAGGCCGTCATGCTGCAGCAGGGGACTCTGATCACAAGGAAGAGGGGGCTGGGCAATAGGGAGCTGCCAGCCTTTCTCTCCTGCTTTATTAAAGTATAAAAATTATATATATACAGTTGTGTGCATAAAGATGCTTTAGGTAGGGAGGGATGATAAGATCATAATGGAGCTGAAAATTTCCTGTGGTCCAGTGACATAGCAATGTTGTAATGCAACACATCACCTTTTCTTTCTTTCTTTCTTTCTTTCTTTTTCTTTTTGAGACAGAGTCTCACTTTGTCACCCTCAGTGCCATGGCGTCACAGCTCACAGCAACCTCCAACTTCAGGGCTTAGGCGATTTTCTTGCCTCAGTCTCCCGAGTAGCTGGACTCTAGGTGCCCACCACAATGCCCAGCCAACACATCACCTTTTCTATTTTTATAGATTTAGCACCCAAATTCTCACCATAGTATTATGCGTTCCTGACAAACTCAGAGCCACAGGGGGTAGACTGTGTTGGCACTCAGCACAGTAATACACCGTACAGGTTGGCAGCCCAGGTGCCAGTACAGCCTGGGGGTGTAGGAGGCCACACCATTTAGGATCACACAGGTACACTCTGTGATGCTGGTACAATGACAAAATCACCTACGGATGCGTTTTCCAGAATGTGTCCCTGTTGATAAGCAATGCGTGACTGCATTCACACGGTACCAGGTGATGTTTTGACGTGTGTATACACTGTAAAAAGATTAAATCAAGCATATTAACATATCCATCACTTCACGCATTTATCATTTTTCGTGGTAGGTGCATTTAAGACCTACCTCCGTGGCAATCTTTAAGTATTTAGGAATCACTATCATTATGTCACACAGTAGGTGCACAGAACCATTCCTCCCATGTAACTGGAGCCGGGTATTGACCAGCTTCTCCCCACTGGCCCTGCCTGCCCGCCAGCTCCTGCCAACCACATTCTGCCACTACCTCTATGAACTTAACCTCTCTGAGATTCCGCACACTAAGTGAGATGGCATGGTGTTCGTCCATCTGTGCTGGGTTCCCGTCACTTAACATAACATCTAGGTCCATTTGCGTTGTCACACGTGAGTCCCTTCTTCCCGAGGCTGCACGGTGTGCCCCCGTGGGGACCACCACGCTTTCTGTATTAACTCATCTACTGACAGATACCTGGGCCAGCCCCACACCTCAGCTGCTGTGACTGAGCCGTGATACGCACAGTGTGGACAGCTCTTGGACACGCTGACTCCATATCCTTTGGACATACACCTAGTAGTGGGATTGCTCCATCACGTGGTAGTTCTATTTTAATTCTTTTTTTTTTTTTTTTTTTTTGAGGCAGAGTCTTGCTGTGTTGCCCTCGGTAGAGTGTTGTGGCATCACAGTTCACAGCAACTTCCAACTCTTGGGCTCAAGTGATCCACTCGTCTCGGCCTCTCGAGTAGCTGAGCCTAGTGGCACAGCCACAATGGCTGGGTAAGATTTGTAGAGATGGGGTCTCACTCTGGCTCAGGCTGGCCTCGAATCTGGGCGCTCCAGTGATCCACCCTCCTCAGCCTCCCAGAGTGCTGGGATTACAGTGTGAGCCACCTCACCCGCCCGTGTTTGAATATTTTTGAGGAACCTCCCTACTATTTTCCACAGAGGTTAAGTGGACAGAGAACCTACTCACTCGTGAGTGCTCACACAGGGCCAGAGAAATGGGGGCTGGGACCAGGCTCTGTCCACGCTCGGGAGCTTGGTGCACCCAGCTGGGGGGAGACCCACAGGGCTGCACCAGCTTCCTCTCCATAAAACAAGGGTGACCATGGGTCCTCCTCTTACGGGCGGGATGAGGAGCAAGTGAATTAATACACACAGGGCACTTAGAGCCTCGGGACAAGTGTCCACAAACTCACGGGGCCGTCCCTGCTTAAGGCAGGATGATGGCACAGATTTAAGTCCTGGGAAGCTTGGGGCTGACATTCAAGAGAGGGACGACAAACAAGATAAGTCAGTTATACAAGATGTTGTACCATAGAGACATTTTGGTGAAGAATGAGCAGATGTGCTAGAGAGGAGATGGGGTTGCGATTTGGAGCAAGGTAGTCCCGAAAGGGCTCTCTGAGCAAAACCTCACCCAGATGTCAGGGCAGGGCCCTGGGGTCCCAGGAAGAGGCGTGGGAAGGCGCCTGGCTCAGAGGCCAGTGTGTGCTGGGGTGTCTGGGCACCGCAGAGGCCACTTTCCTGGGGGTGGAGTGACCACGGGGAGCAGCCATATTTGGAAGAGTCATCCGTGGAAGAGACCTTGAATGGACTCTGAGGCAGTGGACACCTGCCGGGGGATCACCTCAGTTTCCAGAAGGTTCCTGTTTGCTTGGTGGGGGCACCAAGGAGCACACAAGGGGACCGAGGGAGGCTGTACTCCAGGCGAAACGGGCTCAGTCTGCCATGGTGGGGCAGAGGCGACACTATGAACCTGAAGCTAGAGCTACTTTTAACAGGGACTGTAACGGCTAATAACCGTCACCACTGTCTCCATGAGTTTCTGTTGCGGCAGATGAGCAAGGGTGGTGGGCGCAGGGAGCCAGGGGCTGCACCACTTCCGCCAGCATCTGCGAGACCTCACTGTGGCCCCTGCAGAGGTGAGTCATGAGAGCCACAAGTCTCTGCCCCCAGGACATGGCTTACAAATATGGCAAAAATAAGTTCAATTAAGATACTTAATAGAGATTGCAAAGTGTTAACATTTCCTGACCACATAGAGAGCTGGGAAGTGCAACGGTCAGTGAGATGGAAGCCCTGCCACAAAGGACAGGGTGGGAAACAGCCCCCTCCCTGCCTGCCTAGTAGGACCCACCAGCAGACGTCCCTAAATCCCAGTGGGCAGCGTGCCTGTCACCAACACAATCCACCCAGTGACCACGGCACATGGTTTGTACGGCCGCATCGCTAGCCAAGCACAATAGTCTTGTTCCCAACCCTGGGCCTCCTCCTCTCTGTGACACACACAGATACTGGGGGGGGGGGGGGGCTGAGTAAGCGTCCTGCTCCAGAGAGATGATTCAAACCAGAAGGTACCCAAACTGCAGCAAAACTGTAGGTTAGATATTTCGAATAATGTTGCTTGAAAGAGGTGACCATATCTCCAAAAGGAAAATCATCTTTCTTGGTGAAATCCATGGATCTCTAGAAGTGTGGTGGGAGGATGGATAAAAACACCAAAACCAGAATATTCCTCTGCGGCAGCTCCAGGCCAGTCCACCCAAGTGCAGAAAGTCAACCTGATGACAAACTCGGAGGACGTGGGCTGAGAACCCCTAACATGGGGTGACAGAGGCCAGGCAAAGTCTCTGGTCCAGAGCCGGGGCCCAACTGCTGCACGCTGCTCTAGGCCTGCTCCTTCTCAGGAAGCTAATGTATAAATCTGAATACCAAATATATGTTAAAACATTTCTTCATACTTTAAAACATCCCCATCCTTTCTTCAGGAGTAGTTATAGTCTTCAGTTTAAATAGTGCTACCCAGTGTAACGCAGGACAGTTCCTGTATTTTATCAATCTGTTTACTGAGTGGAACTTTTACTGCTATTGTATTATGTCTGCCAACAACTCTAAATTCAGTATTACTAAAAGCACTGGGAAATTCATAGCGAACTATTGTTTGTAGGGAGGAAAAAACTGAATTACCTTCAAAAGACTAGAGGATTGGAAATGAAAAATACACTGAAGCAAATTATTACCTTGAAATAGATCTTAACTATGCAATTGCTCATAAAAGCACGTGCATTTCAGAAAAGTCCGCGATAAATTGTTCCAAGAGCAGACAGTAAGAAATGTGTGAGAGGTGATGGAGCTGTGTGCTAAGTAGCAATGCTCTAATCAGTGATGGAGACGCCTGTATGATGGTGGTCCCGTGAATTACACTTCCACAGTTTCCCTGAACCTTGTCTCTGTTTAGATGTGTTTACATACACTGTGTTACAGCTGCCTGCAGTATTCAGCACAGCCACGGGTGAGTAGGAGACGGCCCCGTCTGGGGGTAAGTACCCTCTGTGACTGTCACAGATATGAAATTGCCTAACATCGCCTTTCTTAGAACACATCTCTGTCTAGATTCAATGATACTTTTCTTAACTAAAAATGAAGGGTCTGAACTCAAGTATAAAAAGTCATGGCCTCCTTCTTCTTAGTGAAGTGCCTCAAGAGTGGAGGAGAAAGTGCCCAACGTATTCAATACTAATATGAAACAATATATAAACAACTGCACGCCCACACAAATGAGAAAACAGAAATAGCAAGCGGGAAGGGAGGGGAGAAGGAAGAAGGCGGGATGTGTGCACAGTGCAAGGGTGTTAGGCCCACCTCAGCTGCAACTTGAACTTTACCTTAGAAGTGAAAGTAATTGTGGCCTGAAAATTTGTATCCTCACATTAGTTTAAAATGAAAGAGAAAGGAAAAGAAAAAAATGCATGGCCAACATCTACACCGTATTCAAGCAAGAGTGGTCTAGATTTGAATCTCAGAGTATACCTGTAATGGTTAACTTTATGAACTTCATGGATCAACTTTAGGGGCTCAAGAAACCCCCAGATTCTTGGTTAGACATCACTGCTGGATGTGTCTGGCAGGGAAGGTCTCTGAGCAGGGGGAACTGAGTGCAGTGCAACCCTGACCCCACTGGGACTGGGCCTCGTCCTGTCCACTCAAAGACCAGACAGAAAAACAAGCCCGGGATGATCCACGTCCCAGCCCAAGTGCTGGAGCAGAGAGAAGGTGCTGGGAGGCGCAGGTCCAGGCTCTTCCCCGGGCTTCTAGCTTCTGGTAGTTTCCAGCTTGTGGCAGCAGCGCCCCTGACTTCGCGGGGTGTTCTCCCTGCACATGTGACCAGATCTCCCCTTTCACAAGGACCTGAGTCAGATTAGGGCTTCTCTAATGACCTCGCCCTAACTTTATTGTCTACAATGTCTGACATTTCCAGAAAAGATCAGCTCTGATGTCCTGGAGTTTACGACTTAAACATCTTTTAGGGGGACACAAATGACCGTGTCACTATGACCCTCACTAAAATGCGTTAGGCTTTGTGAAGATACTGAAAGTGAAGCTGTAACCACTGTGATCTCCTCCCATAGTTGGTGGCGTCTCTCCCCCTACATGGAGACAGGGACGCAGACCTGGACTTTTACATGTGCACACACATCTGCATCATCCTCGACGACACACACCCAGGAGGGGCTTCATGCCCACTCGGGGAGGAGAGAGGCTGGCTTCCCACGGGATGTGCTCATCTGAGCGATTCTTAAAGTCTATTTCATATTGTGAGAAAGAGGAGATGGAAGGGTCTAGGCTGGAAAACCGTCCGCTGTAAGATCAATGACAGAGAGGTTGTGTGGCATTCGGTGTGACCAGGAAGAGGGTGCTGTGCCTGAGAAAGAGTGAGATAGGATGAGCAGGAGAAATGAAAAATAACGACTAACCACTTTAGCAAGAAGAGTGTTGCCCAGTGCTGCAGGCAGAGCCCCAGGGGCCGCACCTGCACCTGGAAATGGGAGGCAAAGGACCCGGCGCCCAGCACACGGTGGAGAAGCTGGTGCAGGGACAGCAAGCAGGCAGCGGGCGGGCTGTGGGTGTTTAGGGCTCCAAGCCAGCGACCCCTGACCCAACAGGATTACAGGTAAGAGGGTGTCTTCTGTCCTGTTGAGAAGGAGGTGACCTCGGAAGAGTGTGCCCAGGGCCTGCCACAGTCAGAGTGCCGTTCTCCTCCTTGAGCCCATCTGGGCAGGACTATGCTGCCTCCTAGACGTCCTTCCCCAGCGCTGCCACCAGAACTAGAAAAACCCCACTCCCTTCTTTGCAGTGACATCCTTCCCTTTATTCTGATTTAAAGGGAAGGATTCCCTTGGGCACATCCCTAGACCAACAGGAGCCTCTGGGTAGTACTTACACCCAGGTTAAGGCCCGGTTCCAAACATGGGAGGGACAAGGTCAATACTGCCAGCTGGGTCTACTAGAATGACCAGGGCAACTTAGGAAAAAACACTGGGTCCCACCAGCCTCTTGATTTCATTGGTCTGAGTTAAGGCCCAGGCATCCCATTTTTTTAGAAATTTCCCCCAGATGGATCTAATATGCAGATTAAAATCGAAAACAACTAACTTAATTTGGGATCCACTCTTGAAGCCAGGGAAGGCCAGATCTGCTGTGTTTAAGGCTAAGACAGAGGAGAGGCAAGTACTTGTTTAAAAGAATGAACAATGGAAAGTAACAACACAGATTTCTGTAGGAAGGTGGAAGTGGGCAGTGGGGTCTGGGCAGGATAATCACAAGAGAGGTTGATTCCTCCTGCTGCATGTTTGCTGGAGAGATGTGAAACTTGAACATGCCCCAAAGTTAAGAGGAATAGCCTTGGAGAAACGGAAGGATTGGAGATAAAGGATGGGGAAGGGCATGTAAGAGCCGTGAATGAGTATCTCCAGAGACGTGGAGCTTGCACCAAGTTAAACAGGGATGGAAGCCTTATTAATGCACCTTTGAGTTCCCTGCAAATAAGACAGACTCTGACATCAAGGAGCTGTTCCTTAGCAACCAGAAGTTCTTAGGCAGGGTGCAAATTCAGTGGTGAGCCCTTCAGAGCGGATCTATGAGGATTATAACAGCAGCCGCCGTCACTCCCTCCCCTCTGGGACGGGGCTGGGGGCTGCTTGTCTGCTGGACACTGTCGCCAGCTCTGTGCCCTGACTCTTAGTATTCCTGGTAATAAAGATATGGAAACAAATCTGCAACACACTAAGAAAAGAAATCTAGAAGCTGCCCTTGGAATTACAGTTCTATTAAATTTTGCAAGATGAAAAGAAGGGTTACATGGCATGTGCATAGACTAAATTAAACGGTTTTGAGATATTCTCCATTTACACACCCTTGAGTAATACACATTCTGAATTAATTAGATACAAACGATTTACATGCATTTGAACACAAAGCATAGTATTCCCTTAAATGTTGTAAATAGAAGGCTGAACTGAGGCCAAGGCCAAGCAACCTCTGATGAGACAGTAATAACTTGAGGTCAGGGCTCCTCAACAACAGTTACGTGTAGACTATGAACGCTCTGACAACTTCCTCTTAAAAATGACATTTCTTCCTTAGAATTTCATTTTACATCATAAATGGATCTCAAAGCGAACTAGACCATGGGGCCAAATCCAAGTTAAGGTTTTTTTTTTTTTTTTTTTCACAATTCTAAAGACAAGGAAAAACAAGTTTAGCTTGTTTTTAGTGCTATAAATTCAAATTAAGTTTATAAAAATATTTCACAAGAAAAGACAATGATATTTCATTAAAGTTATGGTTATTTCTCCCATTCTGATAATTTGCCCAATTTTTACCACCATAAATTAAAATATATTTATATATAGTATTCAGAATTCTTTGAAAGAAATGCCTAGAAATTGGGTATATTTGACTTAGTGGAAAATTATCTTTGGTGGTAAAATAGTAAATGCACAGAAATATTTTTCAGATTTCATGCAATTTTAAAAATTAACTACAAATATTTTGGTGCTAAAACACTTCTATTCTGCTATAAATGCTTTATTTGTGAACATTTTCTGAACTCATTCAATGGGTCATTTCTTCTGTGTTTTTCTGTTTCCCACAACACAGTGGCAGAAAGGGACCTGGGCCCCAGGTCCAGACTTCACTGTGTCTCCAAACACACATTCAGGAGCCCCAGTAGGCACTCTCAAAGAATGTGACTTACTGTTGGAAAATGCTTCATGCAATCTCCTGATTAGAGACTGAAAATGTGCTAAAATGGTCTGAAATATTAGGTAATCTAGATTTTCTAATTATCCCCTTGACTAGCTGTGCCGTCTTGGACAAATCCTTTAATCTAATTGCTTTTCTCTTCTTAATCTGTAAAATTATAGCTTTGATTTAGAAACCACAGTTGCACAGAATTAGAAGGAAGTTTAAAGTCATCTGGTCTGATCAAACTCATTTTTCTATACGTTTTTTATATATATATACACACACACACATATACCTACCCACCCATGCATAATATTTAACACATGTGCACATGTAATGTATACCTATATAATGATACATATTATATGACATCTATAATACATAATACATATGTGGATATACATAATATATATAAATACAATATTATGAATATTTATATTTTCATCCTTATGAAAGGGATATACAATAAGTGATGCTAAATAATTGCATATTATTGAGAAGAGGTAAAATAGGAAAATATGAAATAATTAATTTAAGGCCAGATAACTTATTTTTATAAAAGAATATGGTAAAAGACTAGAAAAAATACTTTCAAAAATACATAAATATGCCCAAATATGACTGGGGAAAGCTCCTGGGCATATACAATATGGCTTTTTTTTACATTTTACATTGTTGAGTATTTTCCAAAGTAGGAGCTGGAATTACTTTTATAATATTATAACACCCATTTTCAGAAAATAGTATTTATATTCTGAAGAGTTTTTTCTTTCAGAAAATCTTGACTTTCTTATTTCCAAACTAGAGCAGTGTAACAGCAGTTGCAAATTGTATTAGTTGCTTCATCCGTTTTCAAAGATATTCAAGATGGCTTAATTTTACGTTAAAACTATGTAACTATCGAGTGAATTAGGGAAAAAGCTGCAGACTGAGAGAAAACATTTTCAAAAGACATATCTGATAAAGGACTATTATCTGAAATACACAAAGAATTCAAAATTCAACAATAAGGAACAGGAAGACCTTTTAAAAGTGGGCAAAGTATCTGACAGATGCTTCCCGCAGACGACCTGCAGATGGCGAATAAGCTCGCGAACAGGTACTCGGCACCTCCTGTCCTTAGGGAGCCGCAGACTGAAAAGTGACAAATCGCCCCTGTCCAGACCTCCTAGAATGTCCAAATCCAAAAGACTCATCTCTAGTGCCGGGAGGACAGGGCGCAGAAAGGACACTCACTGGGTGCTGGTGGACGCACAAACTGGATGGCAGTCCCTTACAAAACCTGGTGCACTGTCTCCACTGCCACTGATCTAGTGGCATTCCTTGTATTTACCCAAGGGAGTTGAAATCCTATATCCACACAAAAACCTGCACACAACATTCACAGCAGCCTTGTTCGTAATTGCCAAGCCTGAGAAGCACCTACGTTCACTTTGGCAAGGGGAACGGACAAACTGTGGCATAGTCAGACCATAGAATATTTTCCCACAGTAAAAAGAAATGAGCTGTGGACCCATGTAAAGATGAGGAAGAAACTTAGTGCATGTTGTTAACTGAAAAAAGCAAATCTGAAAGGGCCACATAGCATTATGATTCTCATTCTATGCCATTCTGGAAAGGACGTGCAACAAAGACAGTGGAACGGTCTGTGGTTGCTCAAGGTCAAGGGAATAAGGGACTGCAGAGCATGGAGGTGTGAGGGCCCCTAGCTTTGTGGGCACCCACCTCCAAAACCTCTGCAAATAGTTCATTACAAATTAACCATTCTCCAACTATCCCAGCATGCGTGTCCTCCTGCTGGCTAGAACCCTGACTGCTGCCCACTCTCTGGCTAGAGTGTGGTTGTCTATCGGATTCTGACCCCTGTGATCTGGGGAGCTCTGTAGATAGTTCCTGGGAAATTTCTCCTCTTTCACAGAAGAGAGGAATCACATGAAATGCCTCTTTTCTTTGACCAATTTCCCACAGTCTGTGCATCCCATCCCGGGCTCGGCCCCAGCACAGGTGCGCAGCTGTCTCTAGACAGCCTGTCTCCACAAAGTGTCACTGCAAGTTGGCTCTCACGACCAGCCCTTAGAGGGGAAGGTGGGACCCAGGTGCTCAGTGCTTCTTTTAATAGGAGAAATTTAAACTCTATTACCCTCACGTGAGCCGGAGAGAAACTACAATCCAATAGGACCTAGGGAAAAGTTAACAGCTGAGTTGAGGACTCTGGGAAGCAGGGAGTAACATGAAGCCTGAGAGGCAAGAGCTTTGCCTTGTAGAGGCGCATGGAGGCCCTCAGGGAGTACTCGAGGCGGGCGCCCCAGAGCCCGAGGGCACTGCGCAGCCTGTCCAAGTTCTGTGACCTGAGGTGAGCCCTGTGCCTCCCCGTGCCTCAGTGTCCCCCTGAGTGGAGCTGCAATACTCCCAGCACCATCCTTCTCTTTAGAGCAGTGAGAGTGGCATGGTGCTACTGTGACGGTTGTGTTACTTGGTAAGTGCAAGGCAGGAGACACAACGGAATGTAATGAGGATGATTTTACAGTTCAGATGGCCTGTATACTCATGCGTTTTCTGCAAACTAAGAATGAAGGTCAGTAGGAGAGAGGGGCGGCAGGGATGAGGCAATGATAGGGGGTGTCCCCAGCAAGGATAAGCACAAAGACCTCTCATTTGGAGCCTCTGGCCTAAGCCCACACCTTTATCTGTGACCTTCATGGGTGATAAGTGTGATTCTATTTCCAGCAGCAGGTAAGGGCTTGGGTTCACCTCTGACACCTGGGCCCTCGGCCTTCATGGATTGAGCCAAAGCGTCCTCATCTGTAAAATGATGACAAGATTTTCCTGGAAGGACTGGCCAGCCAGTCTCAGCAGGTTCGAATCAGCTCTGAGAACAGAGAAAATATCACCACTTGCCCCTCCCTCCTGAGGAATCCAGGCGCCCATTCGCACATTGGCCGGCAGAAAAACAGAGGCCAGCTAGGATGGACAAGCAGACTGACCAATGATGTGTCACAGTAACAACACTCATATCCATCAATACAGCCCACGAGGCAGGCAGGCACTTCAGAAAAGAATCTGAGTTTTTTCAATCACAGCAGAAGATAATGTGACCTTTCTTGCTGTTTTAATATAAAACGATACTAATAGAATACATCTGTGTGTTACTGGGAGATAAACAGATTTGTAATTAAGAAACTTGAATCCAAGGTCCAAATTGCTCTTATTCCAAATAGAAATAAATTACTTGTATTTCCTAAGTGGTATACAATGTACATGTGCTCAGCTACACAGATTTCAAATGAACAACCAATAAAACAAATGAGCACGCCATGAACGGGCAGTTAGTAAGCAATTAAAAACCGTCACTGAGCCTTGTGTGGACCATATGCAGAAAACTAACCCAGGAGAGCGAAGAAAGAGCTGTCCTGTATTAAGAAGCTCGACTTCCAAGGAAACTCTAAATGAACTGAACATAGTGTTTGCATTTTTGTGATGCTGAAACATTTTAGCAGTTTGGAAGAAGTTAACCTACATTTTCATCAATCTTATCCTTTTATTTGAAAGTAAATAACATTAGATACTAAAATAAGAGTCACATTGTACACATAACAGAGACAGAAGGTTATTTTAGAATATGCCCTTCAAGGAGATTACCACTAAAATGGGAGAGTTGGTTGGTTATTTTTGAGTGTTTCCCTGGTAAAGTATATTTACATTCCTGAGTAAATGAAGTATTATAGAGACAACTCCGACAAGTGTTAGCTAGAAACAGGTGAAATGGCAACTCTCATACCCAGCAGGTGGGAACCTCCCAGAGTCTCCATGGGCAATTCTCTCTGCTGACAATTCTCAGACTTCTGTCTCTTCCTGGGCCCCCTCCCCAGCTCTACCAGAGATCTTCCTAGGAATGTAATCCTGAGAGACTCTAAGCTTCAATTTGTCCCCAGCTGAGCCAGGCTTTACCCCTAAACCTGCCTCTCCTGTGTCCTCACCTGAGTGGCAGCAGCATCTAATCAGCACACAGGCCTGCAAGTCCCCGACCCCTGTGCCTCTGCTGTCACCAGTCACCTCCTCAGCTTCCCTTGGCTCCCCACTGCTGCCCTCATACGTCAAACCCTCGTCTCCTTCAGTCTGAGGGCTGAGGAGGTGCAGTCTCTGGTGCCCGCGTCTTCCGTCTCACCTCCTTTATATATATCATGCTGCTAGCATGATCTTCCAAGATACCAAATTTGATCTCTTTCCTATTCAAAGCCCTTCAAAGGGCCACTGTACTAGGTCTGTGTCATTTCATCTGCCAGTGCCACCACACCAGAAGACACATGGAAACACACACACCCCACTCCCACACCCACCTCTCCCCCACCGACTGCCACCATCACCATTGTCCAAGCCAGTGGTGATCTGTTTTCACTCATAATGCTCCCTCCACCTGGAAACACCATTCCCATCCTTACCCTTCATCTGCTAAGACACACGTCCCAAGACACAGAGGTTAGCCTTCCAGAACCCTCTCTCTCACGGACAGTGTTAATGAACTACTGAAGTCCGTCTTTATCCTTCTCTCACACCACTGACAAATACGATACTCACGCAACAGCCTTACAGTAGATTACTGCATTCATTACTTTACAAAATGTAGTTAACTTAAATTATGAAGCGTTTTGTACAAGCCATTTCCTCATCCATAAAACGAGAATAACAATAACCTACCACATAGGGCCATGTGAGAATTAAAAGGATTAACACAGCAAAGTGCATAAATTGGTTTCTATTTACAGGATGAGTGTTAGCACATGTTAGGAAGCATGACAATCCTTCACAACAGTCACAGGCTCTGTTACCTGAAGTTCCTGATTTTCTCTGCAGTAAAACTCCCTCGGAAATTCAGTAGACTTCCACTATATTTGCTTCCAGAGAGTACCATGAGGCCACAGCTTCGTTAGCGAAGCTCTCAGATCTTTCTCTTTGCTCTCATTCCCACTGCCCCACCCCTCGCAACTCAAAGACACCTTTCTCGAGGTTCTCGGGCTTTGGTGGAAAGGCCACACCTGTAATCTACTCTGATATTTAAGATTGCAGACATTTAAAAATCTCAAAGTAATCAGTTTTCCCACATGGAGAAATCCAAATCTCTCTTTATTCCCTTTCAATTCCTTTTGCAAATAAGCTGGTCTTTCCAGAGCTCACCTCTTCCTTGTAACCTGTCATCGGGACCATCTCACATTGGCCCACACAAGTCACATGGTCCTGCTGAAATGCAAGAAGGGCTGGGATAAGTTGGGGACACAGGAATATTCAATGAGTCACAGAAACTGTTGCCAAATTACTCCAAAAGTTCACATCAACTTAAACCTGCTACAGCCGTGGTTTGAGTCGGCCTCCACACCCTGGCAGACACTTAGTCCTACAGGCTTATCATTCTCCCCACAGGTCTGCACAGCAAACTCTAAACTCCCTAAAGACTCGGACCGTGTCTTACGAATTTCTGAAGGAACTTGAATGTTGATTTAAAGAATGTTGCATGAACGAAAGAAGGTACATAGGATTACTTTGGTATCTTTAGAGGAAAAAATTCAGGAAAGTCTCAGGAAAACACATACCAAAGCAGCACCTGCTACAAAAGTAAGACCTGATGGAGCTTTCTCACAACCCACCTTGCATCTTTTTGAAGACAGTGCTTTTGTGACATTAGCCAGAATGATGACAAATAAAAAAAAGCATTTTTCAGGCTCCTCGGCCCCCACCATAAATGCATTCAGAACATAATGCCTCAGCCTCTTAGTATGGAATAGCACATCCTTCTACCTCCATATCCAGCTCTTTACTTTCACACAGGAGACTCCCTGGACCTCTTGAGCAAATGATTGTCTCTTGTTTGGCAAGCAAATAAATTCTGCTTTGCTTGTTTGACGTTATTTCTGAGGGACATTGCAGCACTGTTTGAGAAGGAGCAAATGTACTTTCCCTGCTCTTTCTCAGTCATGAAAGTAGAGGACACAGCATGATTTGGTGACACGAGTTTAGGAATTGGGTCAGCCAAGCCTGGGCTCAGATCCCCGCTCTGTCATTTTCTACATACAGTAAAGTTCTGAGAAACTTCCGCCACTGCATTTCTAAAAACAGAGTGACCACGCCCCAGAAAGAAAGCGCTGTCGGACCTTAGAGAGAAGCGTGATGGACACGAACCCAACAGTTACCCTGGTCCTCAGAAGTCAGCTGCGCCTCTCTCTCCCTCTTTCTCACCTCAAACTCCGCTGTTCCAACTTAAAATTGAATCTTGCATCTACATTCATCACTTACTTTGGATCTTCGAAATAGCCCTGTACGCAGTTGTCCAAAAGAATCAATCATGCATTTACTCTAGATGCTTAGAGCAGATGACAGGTAAAGGAGGCATTTACAAAAAGAAATTTCAAAGTTTCCATGAGGCTCACAATTGGCTGGGAGCAGCACAAAGCACATGCTAGTGTTGTGACCTCTGCACACCTCTGCGTTATTTCCCATCAGTAACGGTAATTTAATTACATGGATATTAATTAGATCACTATTCTGTTTTATTAAATGCATATATATATAAACTTATGCTGGTGAATAAACAAATTGGTCTCTATTACAGCAGTGTGGAATTACTTATTCTTAACAAATAATCAAACCATTTTCCACAGTGGAAAGTTATTTTTTAAAAAAGCAGAACGTATTTTAAGAACTAATATTGTCATGAATATGTGTACCCAAGTAAAAATCAATCACATGTGTGCATGCATTTATTTCAGTACCTTGAGTAGGATACAAACACCACATTAATTTTATTAGGAGTTAAAACTAACAAAATGAAATATGTCTTTATTAATTTGTACTTTTGCAAACATCCATACTATGTACATGGCAGTTGTGAATTTTCATCAGTTTCTTGTCTTGTCCCTTGAGACTTATTTACTGTGTCTTCTAATGTTACAAATTTCTCAATAAATTTCCAAAGGTCCCTTAAAATAAATAAAAAATGAATACAATATATCAGGATGAATACATTGACCATGAAAGAAAATTTTAGAATAAACTTCTATCTTAGGACACATTTACCTAAAAACAGGCAAGATGAGACTTTGCAACCACCTACTTTTGTTTTAAAGGATATTTCCAGAGTCTTGGTCATAAATACAAGAAGGAGTCTCTGAATGTCTGGATGAAACCCTGCGGAATTCTCAAGCCGGGGACAGACAGTGTGGCAGCAGAGTTAACATGAACAGAATATTTTAAACTTCAGGGCCACTCACGCTCATCAAGGATATGGGAGGTGCTTTCTCTATTTTGTAAGGTTCTTTTTCTTTGTTTGAGGACCCGCAGGATGACTCCACCTGTGTGCTCCCCCAACACCTGCAGCAATGACTGCCTTCCATGACTTTCTCCACTGGAAAGCCAGATAGTCCATTTCCTGGCATCCTTGCAGCTAAGAATGGCCTTGACATATGGTGCTGGCCAGTGAGATGTGAAAGAGACACCTGGAAAGGGCTGTCCTTCTAAATAAAACCAAAAAGCCTCATGAAGAGAAGCTCTTTCCCATCTGTCCTTCACCATCCCCTTTCTTACTGCAGGGAACACAAACCTAATGCCTGACAACCGTACTGAGACCCTGAGGAGGAAAGCCAAGTGCACAGGAAAGGGGGGAGGACACAGGAGCCTGTCCCTGGTGATGTCACCTGACCTCAGCCACCTCTACCTACAAGTCCCTCTGGTGCGGATCCATACAAGCTTTTCCATATGTAAACCACCATATGGTTTTCCATTGTTCCCAATTATACCAAATTCTGAGAATTGAACTTGTAATACCAACTCTAAGAAAAGTAACTTTGTAAAGTATAAATTTACATTAAAAAAATATATAGATCAACCACTTACTTTTTTAACTTAAGACATTCAGAATAATATATGTACAGGGTTTTTCAAAGATTTAACATTACTAAAAGCCATATACTGACAATTTGAGGGAAAAAAGCCATTCATACCATACACCTCCTCACATTCCTGATTCCTACCAGTGAGAATTCACTCTCAACTCTAGAAGTTTTACCAACAAATTTCTTTCTTTATTACTACATAGTATATACAGATTGAGATTTAAACCTTGGATTGAGCATTCTTAGGCACAGAATAGGGTGCAACATGAATATTTAAAAGACATTTTATCAAAAAGACACATACACTCATTTATTGCAGCAAATCCACAATCACAAAGACACAGAAACAACCCAAGTGCCCGACAACATTTGACAACATTCATTCATGTGAGTGAATTAATAAAATGTAGTATACATACACTACCGAATACTTCTCAGCCATAAACATGATGGTCTGGTATCCTTCATAACAACCTAGATGGAATTGGAGACTATTCTTCTAAGGAAAGTAT
>CAUYON010084340.1:0-22506 GCA_963573935.1 Arctocebus calabarensis | reverse complement strand
TCCTCAGGGTGTCCAGAAGCCTCACGCTGTCTCCCTGTGTCCCCAAAGGGAAGTTTCTGGGCAGATCCTGCCTGGCAGAGATGCCTGAAGTCCTCTCTCCCCAGTCTCACCGTGCCTAGCCGCAAGGAAGCTGTTACTCGTCCGCCATCTTGCTCCGCCTCCCAAACACCTATCTTTAGAGAGTAGGTGTGAATGGCTAAGGCTGTACCTCTCTCTAGAATCAGAGAGAGTTTCGCGGATGATGGTGATTAAGGAATTCTGACTGCTAGTCACCCCACACCATACCAATGTTTGGAAATAATAAGAATGCTCCACAATGTCAAATTTTGAAAATTAGGCACTTCAGCTCTTCTTAGAATGAGGCTGTCATAATATGTAGCTCTCTTTTTAAAAATTATTTAGAGCTTTCCACCTTTGTGTTAATCAAAGTCGAAGCCCAGTTGGCATCTTAGAACAGTGTTATAACCCCAGTTGTCAAATACGTGAACAGCATTGTTAAATTCTCTCTTTTGTTCAACAAACTCTCTTCTTTTTGTCTGAGTTGGATCTCCTCTCAGTGTTACTTGCAACTGTGTACAGACACATGCTCTTTGTTCACTAAAAATTTCCTGGGTTGCTTATGAGCCTGGAAAAAAACCTAATAGCTCTCATGAAACAGAAAGGCATTTTCTGGACCTGGAGTCCAGTTTCCCTCTTATCAGCGTGATTCTAAACTTACCTATGCCATTTTACAGAGGAAATAACTGAGGCACAAAAGATGAAATAATTTGGCTAAAGTCACACAGATAAAAGTATTTAAGTTTAGGAGATCTGATTCTTTGGGTTTACTCTTAACCAGAGTACTATTCTAGAATTGGGATTTTTTTTTTTATTTTTTTGAGACTGAGTCTCACTTTCTCACCCTGGGTAGAGTCCTATGGTGTCAGAGCAACCTCAAACTCTTGGGCTCAAGCAATCCCCTTGCCTCAGCCTCCCCAGTAGCTGGGACTATAGGCACTTACCACAGTACCCAGCTATTTTTAGAGATGGGGTCTTGCTCTTGCTCAGGCTGGTCTTGAACTTCTGAGCTCTGGTGATCCACCTGCCTCGGCCTTACAGTGTGCAAGGATTACAGGTGTAAGTCACCATGCCTGCCTAGAATTGGGATTTTAATGGGAAAGAAAAGCATGAGATTTTCCTTATTTTTTTTTCAGTGTTTTTTTGGCCAGGGCTGGGTTTGAACCTGCCACCTCCGATATATGGGGCCAGCGCCCTACTCCTTTGAGCCACAGGTGCCGCCCAAGAATGAGATTTTCTAATGGCAGGTGGGGAAGGGAGAGAAGGGGAGGAGAGGTTGGTGCCTAAAAACCTAAGGATGGGGAGAAGGGCAGCTCAGAGGGTGAGCCGCTGGGTTTCAGATGGGCAGAGGACCAAGAAGGACTACACAGGGTTCGTGGTCTTGGAAAAATGTAAGCATTGAGGGCCTGGTGGCCTTTTTTGGGATAAGCAGGCAGGTTCAGTAAGAATGAGGGTGTGGAGGAGCTGAAAGGAGAGGCGGCCGTGGTCAGCAGAGGATGGCAGGGTTTCAGTTTTCATTGATAGAGACAGACAAGGGTGGGGGCCCAGGCTAACCACTGCAGAGGAAGGAGAGAGAAGAGCCTGGCGCTTGCAGGCAGCCTGTACCACGGACACTGAGCACCCCAAATCACCCCGGGAGATCGCTTACTTCATGTGCCCTTGCGTGCCACCCTGTGCGGTAACACTTATGCATAAATGTATGACTTACAGTAACAGCGAGTATAAAACAGCGAGTATGTTCCCTGGAGAATTAGAGTAGGTGTCTTTTTGCCAACCGTGTGTGTAGCAGGAGTTTAGATGCTTAAATATATGAGCAATTGAGTTGGCCAAAATTCAACCGAGCTGTCAACATGTAACAAGTGTCATGGTCTCAGAAATGTTAATCAAATACTGCGCTGCTGCCTTGAGAAGTTAAGGATAGAAAAAGAAAGGCCACAAAGAGCCATTCCCTGAAGAAGCTGTGCCCAGAATAGAGTCACTTTCTCATGATCCTGTCACTTTTTCTGTGCCTGCACCAAATGTTTCAAAATAATTCCAGAGACAAAAGTTTCCGACTTGTTCTCCTGGCCAGGATTTTATTATTTAGATGGAACTCTGTGGAATTTCAGCTACATCAGGGTTGGCAAATTATGGCCGTTGGCCTGTTTTTGTGCTGGCCTTCTTGCTAAGAATGGTTTTTATGTTTTTAAAGAATTATAAATAAAAAAACTAAACAAGCATCCATCTATGGCCCACAAAGTCTAAAATGTTTACTATTTGGTCCTTTGCAGAGAAACTTTGCCAGCCCGAAAGGAGTTTGGAATTAATTTTAGATGTAAATTGTTTACCCCCATAAAGTTAAGTAATTGAGTTTGGGCAGTGCAAACTTAAATAACTTTTTACAAAGATTTTCTCAGAGTTTCTTTACAAATTTTCCCTTGAACTTTGTATTTTGAGCAATTTCAAACTTAGAGAAAAGTTACAAGAATACTATAATAAATATCAATTTACCCTGAGCTTAAATGTACTAATTATTATCATTTTGCCCTATTTGATTTATCTCTTTATGTAAATGTGCCTCTTTTTTTCCCTGAACCATTTGAAAGTAACATGCAGACATGGTGAAACTCAACTCTTAAATGCTACATCTTGTATCTTCTTAAATATCCCTTAAAGAGGGTTTTTTCCTCCTTAAGCAGTCAAGACATTTAGCAATGATACAGTAACACCTAATATATCCTTCAGAATATTTGCCATATCTGCAGTAATGTCCTTTATGCTGATTTGTGAAAATCCACCTACATGTAGCTACCTGTCTCTTTAGTCTCCCTAAACCTAAAACAATTAGTTCAATAGAAAACAAACTAATTCCTTTGTCCACTGCATTCAATCTTTGGTGAGAATCTTAATTTAGAATCAGGGAAATGAACTTGAAATCCATGGTACTCCTCCCTCCCCCATCGATAATATAATTCCTTTTTCACTTCCCTCTTTTCCTGTATGTAGAGACCTGACAAAAGGATGTTACGTCTTCTGCATTTAAAGAATGCAATGGGCTTTTTGGGGAACAGGGAAGTGGGAGTTTGCTAGTGAGAATTTTTGTGGTTGCCAGTGATAGAGATGCAGCTCAAACCAGTTTAAATGAAAATGGGAAGTGATTGGTTCCCATGAATAAGCACAGACATAGATCATAGCTGTACACACCAGCTGCAGCATCGCCGCATGGTCTTGTTGAATCGTGCCACTGCTCTTCTGTTTATCCACCCATCCGTTTATCTGCCCATCACCTCTCTATTGCCTCTGCTTTCTTCTCTCTTGGCTTTGTCTTTGGGTAAGTTTCTCCAGGTGATGATAGAGTTGGCTACCATGAGCTATAGTCTCATCATGTTGTACTAGCTTTGAAGTCCTAGAAGGGAAAAGGAGATACCGGTGTGAATCCAGCAGAAGTCCTGGTGCCTGTTCTTCACTGGCTGGAATTGGGTCTTATGCCAGTCTTGGAATCAATTGAGTGGCCAGGTCTGGACTTGCCCTTCCCTGGAGCCAGGATGGTGGGTTTAAGCACTGTCCACACTCTTCCTGGCCCCACAACCACCCTCCATGCCTAGAGCTCTGGGGGGAAGGAAAGCTCTTCTAATGAAAATTGGGAAGAAGCAATGATTGGTGGACCAACCAAACCAGCTGATGCCCACAGAGAGACTCTTACCCCCAACCAGAACACATGACCATCAGGACTTGTAGTAAAGACAACGCGTGCTTCATTAGGCCTCTGTCCTAGGGTGTACTCAAAGAAGGGTGCTTCCTGGCAGGAGCCCGTTCCCTGGACCCTGTCCCTAAACTGCGGAAGAACCCGGGGAGGAGGAGCGAGGTAAGGCGGAGGCCGCTGAGATCTGCAGTCACCCCTTCCTTGGGGTGTTGCCAGGGCAGAGCTTCTCCCCTAAGAAGCAGGCTGTGTCCTTCATGGGCCCATCCGCTCAGCCCTCGGGAGGTCACTGCCTTTGCTCTGAGCCCTTCCTGGCCTCTCCGCCAGGGATTTGGGGTGCTGTCCCAGGAGCCTCCATTTTTCTCCTGATGCCCCGGCTGTGTTCGCAGCCACGTTCTTAGCTGTGCCTCCCTGGGGCACTTGGGGCTGGGCAGGAACCCTCTCTCCCAGTAACAGCTCTTTCCCAGGTGGTCCTCGGAGCAGTCTGCATTTCCTCTGGATTTGTACCAGGGCCGCCTCCCGAATAACTCGCTACTGATTCCCTGAAAGAGGAGGAGGAGGAGGCCTTGGAGCTTCTCCACTTGCATGTTTCCTCGAGACCTACTTGGCACCTCCTAGAATCAGGCCCCGTGCTCTGGCTCTGTCCCCCTCCAGGGGCTGCCTCTGCACACCTGAGACCTTTACTTCTCTGCCATGAATTCTGACATCTCTCCTTTCTTCTCAGGGTTGATTTTCATTCTCCCTCCTCCTTTTTCTTTCTTTTTGGTTATTATTTAAGGATGTATATTTAATAAATACCAGTTCAAACCCTTTTATGAGAGAGAGCATAGCAGAAAATGAATGGATTTGGGAATCCCTACATTGAATCCTATGAAATTTTTGAGTTGGGAGATCAAAACACAATCCTGGGGATCAACCTCTTAGATGGGCCAGGTCCTAGATTTGCCTCCTGTGTGTCCTTAGGCAAGTTACCTAACCTCTCTGAGTTCCAGTTTACTCACCTGTGAAAACAGATAATAATGGTGCCTAATTCATGGGGTGGTTCTGAGGGTTATGTGAATGGAAAACGTGTATAAAACTCTTTGTTCAGTGCCTGGGACATCACAGATGCATAAATGTTAACTTCTCTCCCTTCATCTATGGAACAGGGAAATCACTACTTCATAAGTTTTCTGGGAGATACAAGTAAAAGAATACAGTGAGTGCTCAGCACGGTGTCTGGGCTGGCCTGGCGCCCTGCATCACTGGCTGTTCCCATTATTATTGTTGGAGATAGGCCAAGAGCCAATCATGAAATGACATAATCAATGTCAGTCTGTGTCACTGCACGCATGTTGGCGCGCTCCCTTGGGCCGCCAGAAAGCTACAGGATGAAGCTACAGGAAGGCATTTGGGCTTTACTTTCTAGCTTCTCTTGCCTAGCTTGTGATCAAAAACTGGGCAAGAAAGTTCGGGTCCCTTACAAACTCAATCATCTGTGAATAATGAACTTTGGCTGGGAAAGCGTGGGGCCTAGAGTGATTGTTTTGGAAACAATAACCTTGACCTCTGTGGTAATGTCACTTCCACCCACTCCATCCAGTCCGTTGTAGTTTCTTTCTCTGGTTCCAGAACCCTCCAGGCAGAGTTGGTGGGCTCCTCTGTGGCCAGTCCTAAGCTCCCTTATGGTCCTGTCACAGGACTCTGCCCCTTTATCCCATTTTATCCCATGTCTGCTTCCTGGACCAGACCGAGGGCTTCTTGAAGACCTTCTATTTCTCTGTGTATTTCACTCATGAGACACTTGGTGTAGCACATAATACATCTGCTGTAAACACTCGGCAAACAAATTGAGGCCCAGGTCACCTGACCATCAGTGACCACCTTTAACCTTCTCCCTGGCGTGGCCAATTTATCCTCTATTTGTCTCTGTCTCTCTTTCTGATCTCTGCCTCTCTGCCTCACACACAAGCACACACACACATTTCATGTGAAGAACAGAGTCATCCCTAAAGATCCCTGAAGACGAGGAGACCAAAGGTGGGTGTCTTTGTTTTCTGTAACTGTAACATTCTCCATTGCTACTTCCATCTTCCAGGGAGTCCCAAAGCTAAACTGTGAGTTTTTGTTTTGCAAACACGTTGTCATGGAATGCAAAGTCTGAGTATGTGAGCCTACAAATAAGTGACCAGTAAAGAATGTCTTAGTGGATTTTTGTCTCAGTTCTTAATCATTTTCTGGAGATAAGAAATCTGTTGGCAAACACTTGGTATGTCATCACTGATAAATGAGCTGCTTGTTCTCAGAAAGAGGGCTTGTCCTGGATTCTGGACATGATTTCAGCATGAGACGTGGAGTGCCACAGTTGTGTACTGGCTTTCTATGACAGGTGGCGAGCTGGTGGAGTAGCTTTTCGTGGCGACATCTTATCACATCGGAGACGTGTTGGGTATGGACTGCGTGTGAAATAGCACCAAAGTAGGCACCAAGGGGCATAAAAGCAGAATGTAAGGCATGATCTTCAGAAGTTTTACGGTGTTCTTGGGGACGGAACACACACACAAAGCAGTTAAGTCACAGTGTGAACCAGTGTATGAGTAACACAAGAGTGACCAAGATTTAATCAGAGGTTAAATAAGGGGATATTGTTGTGGTTTGGGAGACAGTTATTGGAGAGATATTGTATCAGCTGAATTTTACTTTAGACAAGAATAAGCTGATGGAGAAGAAAAATCAACTTTATAGAGGCAACAAACTTTTCCCCCTCTTTCTACTTTTTCAGGTCACCAAAATGCTGTCTCCCAGCAGGTATTGGAGAAGGGGTCATTACAGGAGAAAAAAACATAAAAATACACAGGGATATTTATGCAGGTTTTATTATTTGGGCATGCCTGGTTCTTAACTCCTTTTCCAGCCCTTTCCCCTTCTCAGAGGATGGGGGTGAGGCTGAAAGTTCCAAGCTTCTAATCAGGGGTTGGTCTTTCCGGTGACCCGCCCTATCCAGGAGCCAACCTGGAGTCACCTCATTGGAACAAAGGACACGCCTGTCACCAGGAAATTCCAAGATGTGAGCCCTCTGTTAGCAGCCGGGGTCCAAGACTAAACATTAGAACAAAGATGCTCCTAACATCACTCCAGGTCAAGAGAGTACAAGGATTTTAGGTACTTTGTGCCAGGAACCAGGGATGAAGACCAGAATCCATGTTTATTATTATAATTCCCAATGTCATAGCACTGATGCAGGGACAACAGTGGAGGGAAGATGAGAGCTGGGAATGAGTGTGCTGAGGCGGGTGTACTCATCCCCACTGCCCTGCAATAAGACGGCTTCTCTTCCTTCAACTGACCGGTAGGAGAACCCACCTCTGCTGATGGCAGGTGCCCTCCAGACTAGGGCACCTTGCAATAAAATCCTGTAAAGTGGGAAAGGCTGATCAGATCTGGAACCTAATTCCTGAGGCCTCGTGGGACGTGAATCTCAGGTTTCCGTGAGGCGGCAACATTTAGGTGGAGACCTGAGTGAAAAGTAGAAATTCTTCTCTTCTACTGGGAAAGAGAGAAAGGAGCAGAAAGTAAGAGGAAACACATACTCCAGGCCGAAAGAATGACATGTTTGAAGGAGGAAGCTCTGTGCAGTGGAGACTTACAAATGGACTCGTTTGGCCAAACGGCCAAACGTAGCAGCCAGGGCAGCAGTGGTCTGAGATGAGGGGATGGAGAGAGGCAGGGAAGGGAAGACTGTGCGGGGCCTGGGAAGCTCATAAGGGTGTCTGGGTTTGATCCCCAGAGCAATAGAAGTGAGAAGTTTGACGAACTCAGCAGGATTTGGCAGATTGGAATGATGAGTGAAAGAAAAGGCTAAAAGATGCCTGGGGTTTCGGTTGTTAATGACAAGCAGTGGGGTAGGGCCCTGGCTGTAAGCTGAAGGGGTCCTCTCTGTGTTGGGAGAGGTTGTGGTTTCAGTTTGGTCAGGATGAGTTTGGGATATATAGACAGCTCAAGGGGAAAGTCCTGTAGGCTTTTGGGAGTGAGGACCTGGTGCTTGGGGTGAGACTGGATTTTACTTGCTCAAGTTGGATTTGCAAACTGCTGTTGGACATGAAGATTAAACTGTGTCTCTCTGGGGAACCACAGCAGGAAAGAGCAGATGGGAGCCTCGATCCTGTGGCCTGTGGGTCGCATGTGGATTATGCGAGGACGGTTGTACTTACCTGTAGTGTCAGAGATTCTGAAAATTATGCGCAGACCTTTTTTATAGCTCATCAGCTTTCGGTAGTGTTTGCGTATTTAATGTGTGGCCCAAGACGACTCTTCTTCTTTCAACGCACAAAAGGTTGGGCAGCCTGCTGAGCCTAGATCTTCTAAACTGCCTTCTGTAGCTCAGAAGGGTCTCAGTTTGAGGAAGACTCTAGCCCAGGCCAGAAATGGGGGGAAACAAAGCACGCTGTCATGGAAACCAAGGAAAGTAAGAATATGTTTAAGAAGGTGGAGGTCACCTGCACTGCTTGGCCCTGGCAGGTGTCACACTGAGCAAAACTTTAGAAAAGGCCTACCTTGCTCCAAGAAGGAGATACTAGAATCTTCTGCCAATGAACACCCATCTCTGGGAACTGCCAGCTAGGTGGTCGTGATTTGACCTGATTGGTTTAGGTTTGGCTCATGTTTTTGCACCATTTCAACAGGCTAGTGTTTGAACCCTTAGGTAATGTAAACTGTACTTGCAATATTTTCCTGACGAAGAATCGAGATCAGTGTAACCAAACGGGTAATTAGTAGAGCCCCCATCTAGTTTGTCATCCCCCTTTCACTCTGTGCAGTAGAAGGGGGATCAAGCAGGTGAGATACTAGAACACGTGGAATCTGGCTGGCACTGACCTTGGTTAGCTGGAGGATACGGTCACTCCAGTGTCGGGGAATTCAGACTGGTGCCTTATGGTCCCCTTTGCTCAGGATTCACCAGCCCTTCCCTGGTTTAATCTAGGGCAGCCCTGCTGAGCCTAGATCCCCTAACCTGCCTTCCTCAGGGGATCAGAGGTCTTTGCACTCCGTCTGCAGCTCTTTCTCTACCCCAGATTCTCCCTCAAATCTCAGCGAACTTGGGTCCTGTTGCTGTCACTGATTTTGGCCTTCACAGGCTGGTGAGAACTCGATAGGCCTTCTATGTGGGGTTCTTCCTTGTCGCTCTGCCAAAGCTCAATTGGCCACGCTGCCTTGGGCTGTCTCCAGCTTTGTGGCACTAAAACTCATTAAGCCTTTAAGTTCAAGTGAGGACATTTCAACCCCCTCCTTATAAAAAAAAAAAAAAAAAGGATCTGTAGTGAAAAAGCTGCTTTTTGTTTGAAGATTGGCTTGGCTTAGGTGGGGACCTAGGCGGGGCAGGAGTTCCCCCGGCAGGCTTCTGCTGGAAAGATGGAAACAGACAGAGAACACGAAGGCGAATGTGCCGGACGCGCGATGCGCAGAATGAAGCCCCAGTGGTGGGTTTTTTTTTTTTTTTCTTTTTGGATCCTCACCCAATAAATAGCCCTTGGTTCCTACTCAAAAGAGGGACTCTCAGCACAGAGAGGGACACTGTTTCCATTCAAAGCTGGGCTTTCAGCATCGGTTACAAAGTCTGCCAGGAGGTGCGGGAGGCTCCCGTGTGTCTCAAACATCTCGCTCCTGCATCCTTCCCACGCTCACCCATCTTTTTAAGCATGCCGTCTGTTTAAGGTCATGCAATGCTCATCACTGCTTTTCTCTTAATACATAAACAACTCAGGCCCCACATTTATAGAGTTTGCTTTGATGCTTCCTAAAAAACATATCTGAAACTTATTTCAGCATAATTGTTATTAGGGAACCATTTCCCTCAAAATGTGGCGAAGTCCTTCATTCTACCAATCTCTATCTTAATACGTATTAACTTCTATTGACTTAAATCACAAGCTTCATCTCTCTCCTTCTGAACAGATTTTATACACATTTATCATCGATTGATTTAAAGAAAAATAACACCAGGTTTAAATATGGGCTGATAGATGAGAAACCGGCCTACCCTGCTGCCTGCCTGAGAGGCTACGAACTGGATTAGGCTTTGCTTACATTTGAGAAGATTCAGTAGCTCCCTAATTGTTTTCCTAAGTAGTCCATTTTTTTTATTGTCTCTATTGGGCTGTTGGGCTTGGTGGGCTGGTGTCCCACAATGCGATATGTAAAATTTCTGTCTCACCTGTTCTAAAGGTTTCCTTTGGTTCCCTACAGGAGAGGTCATTGTCTTAAAAACTCACCAAGAACTTGGTTTATGATGATTTCTTTGGAAAGTTAACTATGCAGACATAGATGTCCTTCTTTATATTCAGGGGAATAAAGAGCGAATAAGAAGAAAAAGAGAAAATTAAGACATTATGTCTAATCCAGGTGCCCGTCAACCCACAAATGGATTAATAAACTGTGGTACATGTGTCCCATGGAATATGATTCAGCCATAAAAAGAGACTTTACGTTTACTAATGTGAAGCCAGTAGATAAACTAATACACACCCACACCAGAGAAAAACTCAATTCAATTCAAGTTGGAGGAGGGGGGAAGAGGGAGGGGGAGGGGAGTGGACGGAGGGGGGATGGGTGCTCCCATCTACTGGGCACAGGGTAAGGGTCTGTGGCACAGCTCCTGGGTGAGGGCTCACCTACAACAGGAGCTTCACCTAACAAACGCAAACATTATAACTGAATAATCTGTACCCTCATATTAATCTGAAATTAAAAAAAAAAAACTATGAGTGATTAGCCCAAGTGCCTACCTTTCCCAAGACGCCATAGACTCTGCCAAGAGGGTGATATCCCCAAACATGGCTTCCTTGTGCCTGATGCCCCCTTCCCACGAGACAGGCTGTGGTTCAAGTTCTTTTTCCTGGAAGTCAGAGTACCTCACCGTCAGGGTGCAAAGTTTCTATTTAGCTTGCCCGAGCTGTCACTTTGCACCGGCCTCAGAGGCTACACTCTTGTTCCTACAGTTCCCTTTGTGCTTCCTTGCTCTGTACCTTGCTGAGTTTCTTTCTGGCCACCTGGGTGCTCCCCTCCCTGTCCATTTCCATCTGCCTAAACCCTAAACACACACACTGGGTACCTGTCCCTCTAGTAAGGTATCCCCATTGCTGCACCCTAATTCAGCCCTCTGAGCACCCAGGGCTGTGTAGCCACACACTGGAGTGGAGACGACAATCCTGATTTCACGGGTGTCCTGGCTTTAAAAGGTAATTTGGCTGTGCCTTGCACAAGTCATTTGTCACACATGACACTACTCACGAGGTCCTGCGTTTGAATTTTTTGTTAGATTATAAATTCGTTGAAGTAGTGACAGTGACTCACCCATCTTTGTTTGCCTAATTGTACTTGCACAGGGCAGGTGTATAGAAAGAGTCTCAAGGGAGAATGGGAAAGAGAAAGATTATTTCCAAACTAACACTTTTTAAATTATTCACATGTTTTTAATTACTAAATAAATGTGCGTTAAAACTGTGCTATGTTAGGTCAAAATGGAGTATAGACATCAATATAAGAACTAAAACCATATAACTCTTAGAATAAAACATAGGGGGATATATGTAATTAGGTGTTTGGTTGTTTTTACAAAGAACAAAAGGAAAAAGGAACAAGAGAAAAAAAGAGATAAAGTGGACCACATCAAAATTTAAAACTTTTGTCCTACAAATGATGCCATCTTCCAAGCCCAGAATGGGAAAAATTATTTGCAAATCATATATCTGATAAGATAAGGGACTTATATCTAGAATATAAACAACTCCTAAAACTCAATAAGAAAAAGATAAACAACAGAATTAAAAATGGACAAGACAAAAGATCCAAAGAGACATTTCTTCCCAAAAAAGCTCTATAAATGGCCAATGAGAACATAAAAAGATGCTCAGCGTTGTTAGTCTTTAGAGAAATGCAAAGCAAACCTCAGTGAAACATCACCTCACTCCCACTAGGATTGCTGTAGTAGAGAAGGAGGACGGAATGTGTGGCGTGGATATGGAGAAACTGGAAATGGCATGCATTGCTTGTAGGATTGGAAAATGGTGCCGCCACTTTGGAAAAGGGCTGGGCAATTCCTTAAAAGTTTAAACATCAAGTTACCGTACAATGATACAGAAGGTGCCCCAAAACATGCACACATCTTAAGAGAGGAAAAAACTGTATTAAAATGGTAATGCTCAATATATACCGATAACAAAAGATGACCACAAGTCATGTTTGACTTCTGCAACTACAAGAGGAACCCAGAGTTCTACTATCAGCGTCCAGACACTTCTGATGACGGCCAGCTAGAGCTTGAGCAACATTGCCAGGCCTCCTGGATCTCCCCTGGTGCATGTCACACTGCGCCACGTGGCTCACACTTACCAGGAATGTGTGCCATTGTTACACGCATTGGAGGTTCTGTTGCACACTCACGCCTCCATTGTCACTGTACTTGGGATTTCAAATATCACTTCGAAATGGACTCGTGCTCCTCAAATGACAATGTGCTTCCGCCATTCT
This sequence comes from Arctocebus calabarensis, assembly GCA_963573935.1. Lineage (NCBI taxonomy): Eukaryota > Metazoa > Chordata > Mammalia > Primates > Lorisidae > Arctocebus > Arctocebus calabarensis. The sequence continues at coordinate 10,265 of CAUYON010084340.1, read as the reverse complement.
CTTTGACTGTCCTGCTTGTTGCATGGTGACACTGGCATTCATTCGATTAATGCCATCCTTTGAACAAATGTCTTTCTACACATTGTTATGATAATTTGATTCAGTGTAGAAAAGTAATATGTAGATAACATTGCTTAAAATGTGTATACACTTTTTTTTTAGCACCCTCTGTATTCATAGGTAGATACCCAAGGGAAATGAAAACAGACATCTAAATAATATCTTAGACAGAGCTAGGCGTGGTGGCTCACGCCTGTAAACTGAGCACTCTGGGAGGCCGAGGTGGGTGGATCGCCTGTGCTTAGGAGTTGGAGACCAGCTCTGAGCAGGAGAGAGACCCCCATCTCTAAAAATAGCCAAGTGTTGTAGCAGTTGCCTATAGTCTCAGCAGCTTGGAAAGCTGAGGCAAGAGGATGGCTTGAGCCCAAGAGTTTGAGGTTTATGTGAGCTATGACATCATGGCACTCTACCCAGGGCACCAAATGAGACTCGGTCTCAAAAGAATCAAAATAGTGTCTTACAAATTACAGCAAATTGCACACAGCAATATTCATCATAGCCAAAAGATGGAAACACCTGAAGGTCCACAGAGTGATGGATAGGTAGATCAAATGCAGTGTATCCACATGATGTGATGGTTTTGGGCAGTAAAAAGAATGAAGTACTGATGCCTGCTGCAATGTGGATGAACTTGGATGAATCTGCTGCAATGTGGATGAACTTGGATGAACCTTGAAAACATTATGTGAAGTGAAGGAAACCACTCACAAAAGACCTCATATTATATTGTCTCATTTATGTGAAATTTCCAGAATAGGCGAATCTGTAGAGAAACAAAGTAGATTAGTGGTTGTTTAGGGCTGGAGGTTGTGGGTGAGTGAGAGGAGAAGGGAAGCTAATGGGTTTGGGCCTTCTGTTAGGGGACAAGAAAATTGAAATTGTTGCCGTGAGCTATGATGCCATGTACTCTACCCAGGGTGAAAGAGTGAGACTCTGTATCAAGAAAAGAAAAAAAAAAAAAAAGGTTCGGTGTTTGTGGCTCAACGGGCTAAGGTGCCAGCCATGTACACCTGAGCTGGCAGGTTCGAATCCAGCCCAGCCCGCCAAACAACAATGACAGCTGCAACCAAAAAATGGCCGTGCATTGTGGCGGGTGCCTATGGTCCCAGTTACTTGGGAGGCTGAGGTAAGAGAATCGCCTAAGCCCAGGAGTTGGAGGTTGCTATGAGCTGTGTGACGCCACGGCACTCTACCGAGGGCGATAAAGTGAGACTCTGTCTCTACCAAAAAAAAAAAGAAAGACAAAAGAAAACTAAAATTAATTTTTAGTGATGGTTGCATTATCCTATGAATGTACCAAAAAAAATAGATTCTGGGCGGCGCCTGTGGCTCAGTGAGTAGGGCACCGGCCCCATATGCTAGAGGTAGCGGGTTCAAACCCAGCCCTGGCCAAAACTGCAAAAAAAAAAAAAAATAGATTCTACACTTTTTTTTTTTTGAGACAGAATCTCACTCTGTCACCTTAGGTAGAGTGCCATGCTGTCATAACTGACAGCAACCTCAAACTCTTGGGGTCAAGCAATCCTCCTGCGTCAGCCTCCCAAGTATCTGGCATCCAGCACAACACGACGCCCAGCTAGTTTTCCTTTCCTTTTTTGGTAATTTTTAATTTGTCTTTTCTTAGTAGAGATGGGGTCTTGCTCTTGCTCAGGCCAGTCTTGAACTCTTGAGCTCAAGTAATCCTCCCACCTCAGTCTCCCAGCGTGCTAGGATTGTAGGGGTGAGCCTCTGCACTTTCCGTGGATGAACTGTATGGCTTTGTTAAGACACACACACACAATGGGATTTAAAACTTTTGCTTCAAGATGTGTAAAATGTCATCTTGACGTCTCATTCCAAATGTCATTTAGTTTGTTGATACACACCCTAGTGTCATGTTTTAATGTGCTGCTCATATTTTAGGACTTCATTGAAGAGGATGGTCTATAGATTGATTATGTTTACAGGCTACTTCCAAAAAGATGTAGAGAAAATCACAAAATAAAACTCAAATAAAGAACACATTCATTAAAATCAGAAATAATAACAGTAGACAAAGGCAGGCCTGGGTGGAGAAGGAGGAGATGTCATTGCACGACTTTCTCATCAAAGCTCCTTTTCTACCACAGATGAAAAGACTTTGCTTGTTGTTTGATTCCTTCCCTGCCAGAGCCTCTGGCCTCAAGAACATATTCTCCATTTCTCTGAATAAAACTGCATTCTGCATTTCTGCTACATGCCTGGTGAAGTAGAAGAACGTGGGCGGCCCAAGAGGAGGAGGGCACAGTGTGTTCCACCCGGGCCCACCCCATTCGTGTAGTAAGAACATTCTCAAACGTGTTTGACACCAGGGATCAGTTTCATGGAAGACAATTTTTCTACGGACCAGGGGTGGAGGGAAGATGGTTGGGGATAATCCGTGCTCATTACATTTACCGCAGATCATTAGGCATTAGATTCTCGTAAGGTGTGTGCAATCTGGATCCCTCACATGGCAGTTTGCAGCAGGTTTTGGCTTCTGTGAGAATTTAGTGCCACTGCTTGTCTGACTGGAGGTGGAGCTCGGGATGATGCAAGGGACGGGAGCAGCTGTAAATACAGATGAAGGTTTGCTGCCTCTTGCTGAGCAGTCTGGTTCCAAATAGGCCACAGACTGGAAGCAGTTTGTGGCCTGAGGTTTGGGGACCACAACTGTAGTACATTCAAAAAGAAGGATCCAGAGATACTTTACTAAGAAGAATAGTATCTCAGGAATGGATAAAGAATATCCAGTGTACTCAGTACTATTGTGAAACCAATTTATAATCACTCACACTTGCATATGAAAAATGAAACACAACTATAGCCTAGGATGAAGGAGGGAAGTGGGGTGGGTCGATAGAGGGAGGGCTAGTAGAGGGGCCACACCTATGGAGCATATTGCAAGCACAAGTTGGATCTATCAGGTGTAGAACACAAATGCCTTAATGCTGTAATTGGGTAAATGAGGTGAAGGCTCTGTTGATTAGTAGGATATAAGCACTCCAATTTGTACAAATAATCAGCACACTGAATCCCATAATGGCATAAATGTATTCATGATCTGTGTACAAATGACTTAATAAAAAATAAATAAATAAATAAAATTGGGAGAAACATAACAAAACAAAACAAAAACAAAAAAGAAGGATCCAGACACTTTACTGCCTCCTCTGGTGTCAACCAGTTCCCAACTCTTCTTGAGAGGGGGACTAAGTGACTCAACCCATCCCCATCCCCTTTTCCACAGACCAACAGCAAATTAACAAAATAATAACTGGTGGTGATGAACTAGGAGCCTGTCTGATGATCCTTCTGGGGTGTGGTTGCTTGAACCCAGCTCTAGTCCCCTCCCCTCTGCTTCCTTTCCCTCCCTTTCTTTGGCTTCCCTTCCCTTTTTTTGAGACAGTCTCACTCCACTGCCCTCGGTAGAGTCCCATGGCATCACAGCTCACAGCAACCTCAAATTCTTGGGCTCAAGTGATCCTCTGGCCTCACCCTCCAGAGCAGCAGAGACTACACGTGCCAACAACACCAAGCTAGCTTTTCTATTTTTCAGTAGTGACGGGGTCTCCCTTTTGCTCAGGCTGCTCTTGAACTCCTGAGCTCAGACAATTCACCTTCCTCAGCCTCCCAGAGTGCTGGGATTACAGGCATGAGCCACCTTGCCCTGCCCTCAGCTTTAGTCTTGGTCCTAAGAAGTCAGATGTGATTAAAAATAATATGGCAAAATTATTAACTGTTAAAGTCCATTGTAATTTCAAAACTGATATTTTGGGTTTTCCTAGCACTTTGGAATTATAGTTCATTTCATTATCACTTCACTTACCAAACAAAAATTGTGGCCTTACCTAGGACTGGCTCTTTCTTACATTAGAGCTGGGGTCACAGAGACAATTAACCCTTTGCCTCATGGGAAAGCTGGATAGTTTCTGTGATGTGTGATAAATAGGGAAGCCAAGATTGTTGGGACCCAGAGATGGGAGATGCTGTTTCTACTTAAGAAGTGATTTGGTGAGGAGGTAACATTTACACTGGGTTTTGAAGGATGAGTAGGAGTTTGCTAGGCCACAAAGGAGGTAGAGAAGGCCTGTGGAGAAGGCAGCTGAGACAGAGGAAGCAGCCAGTCCATGTAGGTGCTCAGCCATATGGAGGGGCTTTGCATACTCAGGGTCAGAGCCTAGGACACATGCAAAGTGGGACAGACTGGAGGTGGGAGGTAGACAACAGGTCACTTTGTGAAAGACCTTGAATATTATTTGAAAGCATTTCAGTGAGCAATAGGCAGCCAGAATGATCTCTATACAGAAGAGCCATAGGTCAGGTTTGCTTTTTGGGGAAATTACCTCTGGTGGGGGTGGACGCTTGTGATGGTTTTCTGCAGTGCTCCAAACACAAATATGTGAATGAGATGCCATTTCTCCCGAGGAGAAGCAGAAACACTGCTACACCCACCTTGCGACACCGTCTTCGGTTTACATTCTTGCTCCGCACAGCCCATGTTTCCAATGTTCTCTTCCAAGTCACCGGTGTAGACCTCGGAATTTATTTCTGCATAGAACTAGTGCTTTCGAGAACTGAGTCTTATGTGACTCAGACCATGTCTGAGATGGTACCAGCCCTCAGCTGCTGGAGGGTCAATGCTTGATAACGATGCGTGGACTTGGAAGTGGATTGAGAATTCGAATTGGCCAGACTAGGAGCAGGCCCCTCCTTTCTAGGACCCCAAAGGACAGCTCCCGGCTTGTCCCCATCATCCTCAGGATGGCAAGTGAGATGGGGAGGCGGGAGCCCTGGAAGAGTTAAAGGATACTGGACTCACTGCCAAGCAGAGTCAGCTGCAGGTGCCACGAGCGTCCTTGGAGCCTCTCGCCGCTTTCCCGTCATTAGCATCCTCCTTTCCTTCCGTCCTCCCCGTCCCGGCTTCTCCGTTACCTCCGGCCCACCGAGGTCCGCCCTCAAAAAGGACTGACATCTCATTCCCTCACCTCTGCTCTTTCACCTCTTCCAACTGAGCTTGCGTAGAGGGGAAGTGAACCAATGGTTGACATGAGCTGTCCACCTGCTGGCTTGAAGACCTCTTGGCGGAGATGATAATTACGCCTGCCATTTAAGGTGCATAGCATACCTTGTTTTACTTTACTTTGTGCTCTCACTCTACGACTAGTAGGTATGTTTGTACCCATTCCACAGAGGAGGAAACTGAGGTGCATACTTGGTGAATGCTTAAATGATACAGAGCAGGGATTTGAACCCAGGTCTTTCTGTCTCTGGAGGCTCCTACTACTCTTGGAGTTCCAATTCAGGAACTCTTGGTTGTGAGAACTTCTTGTTGCGGAAGTGTTGGGGACAAGGAGCTGGCTGTTCACCCCACCCAAGGCTGGATACAGAAGCCTGCAAAGCTGCAGCACAGCAGTGCCACTTTTCAAGTTCCCTCTCCACCCTCCTGACAGTAAACCCAGCAATAGCAGAGTTTTAACCGTGCAGAAGAAACGCTAATTGCAGTCATTTATACATAATTATTACATAGCACAAAGATGATTACACATATCGTTGCCTGTGTCAGAGTAACTTTTGTCTCCATTTTATTGGTTATACTAAATTCTGCTTGTGTGTTGCCAGCTTTCACGGTTCATTGATCCCATGTGGCATCTTAAACTTGTAGCCTATAAAAGCAGGGAACACCTCCAGTGGGAGGCGTGGTAGGAAAGGCAGTTTGGGGGCGAAGGACCTTGATTACCAGCTGAAGCCATTTGAAGGGTATCGTTTGGGCACTTGGGTATCGTTTGAGCCTGGAAGTCATTGGAAGAGGGAAAGAGCCTGGCTAGAGCCTGGTGTTGGCAGTGGTCAGTTTGGGTGCAGTGGCGGGGTGACTAAGATGGCAGAGGGTTGGTTGTTTGCTGGGGATTAGTGACTGCAATGCAAAAGGTGAAACGTCATAGCTGGATTTTCATAGGTGAAAATCCGTAGGTGAAACTGGAAAGCTCGCTGCCCAGTTTAGAAGCCCAAGTTTGTAATCCCAACCCTAGCGCTTGGGAGCTCTGACTGCAGACACGCACCTTAAGTCCCCTGGATTATAGTTCCGTTGTCTAGATTATTTTATGTGATTTTTAGCCCTCTTCTACTCTCCAATTCCATAATTTCCAGACAGCAGGAATGGTTATGCAAAGGATGGACTGTGGGAGAGGTTGAAAATGAATCAAAGGACTCAAAGATATTTACATAATTGTTCTATGTTCCCCTCCATGCTGATAGAGTATTTCCTTAGTGTTAGTTTTTTAATTATTGTTAAGAATAGATGTGATGTGCAAGAAGAGATTTTTTTTTCCTCTAGAAGATTTTAGAGGTTTCCTCCCTCAAATTTTAGCTCTTCTTTTTGCTACTGTTCTGGCAGGATCCTGGGGAAAGGATATGCCCAGGTGTTAAATTTTACATTTTGGGACAGGATTTTCTTGGTATAGTTTTCCAAGGTAGGGTCCCTTTTTGCTAGAAAAAGCCCTGCTGGAGAGTTGTAATAGTGCTGGATGCTATGATTAACAAACCCCTAAATCTCCGTGGCTTAATACAATGGAAATGTACACGGTTGGACAATTAAGGTCGTGAACTCATCCTAGAAAAAGTCCCACAGACCTCATTGCGGAATGTCACTACGGTCACCTCTGAGTTACCCCTTGAGAAGCCGAGCGTTGGCGCCTGCACCTGGTCCACGCTTCAGAGCAATTTTGGAACCCTTTCTCTGGAAGGGCCATCAGAGCTCTTGTTGTACAAGGTCTGACAATTAAGTTCGCAAACTGGCAAAATCCCTTTCAAGGATGACTCGATGCTGGCATTTGGGCATAGCTTCCTAGGGGAGCACTTTGAAGGAGACCGTAATGATATTCACCAATGAAGAATGTAGCACTTTTTCTAGGCTGAGCTCATGGACTTAACGATCTGACCTCGTATTTCCACTCGGGCATAGCCTAATTTGGGGAAGAGAAGGAAAGGGTGGGAGACAACTCTGCTCCAGCCAGTTGTCGAGGGACCAGAGCTCATAGAGAATGTGTCCTCAAGGCACGATTGCCAAGGCTTCCTGGGTGTCAAGGGTGTGTCTATTACTACCTCTTGCTTTCTATTGGCCAGAACCATGTTTTAGAGCAACAACAAAATGCAAATGAGGCAGGGAAATAGAGCCTAGCCTTGTGCCCAGGGGAACAGGAAAACAAGGTAGGTAAGCCCTCCCTGCCACAGGTGCAGTATCAGAATAATAACTTGGCACTGCTGGGCCTGGAATTTGCAGGGTCAGGCCCAACTTCTTGGGATTCCAAGTCTACAAAGACCTTCTAAAGCTCCTGCCATCTCTTCTTAGGTGTCCTCAAGGCAAGTGGCTTCAGTGTGACCCTGATTTCACACATCCTGGACAATGCATAATACCCCCGCACGTTCAGTAGATATTAATGATGGCAATGTGCATTCCAATACTACTTTCGTTGTATGAAACTCCTCTTTGTTTCAGGTTTCGCTTTTCCCTATATTTTAGTACATTTTTTCTTGATCTCAGAGGGTTTATTAATTTTCCTGGTTTTCCAAGGCAATTCCAAAACAAAATCTTTAAAAATGGACATCTGTAACAGGTTTATGATCAAGGTTAAATTGATCTCATGCTTAGGTTTGAAAAACAGATGCCATGTTTGGTTAAATGAAAGTGCATAATACCTTCATCCCTGGTACATAGTCAGACCTAGAAAGTGATCATGGAAACCACATAGAAAAATGCTCTTGAGCCAAATTAAAAGGAACACTAAGTGGGTAATTTTGTGATCACAGTGCCTATTGCAGCTGTACAAACCAAGCTAATGAGATGATGATGTAATCTCTCATTGCAAAGAATAAAGTGATTTCCCCTGAGAGTAAGTTTGAACTTCCCAACCTTATGTCGAAGGTGTAGATGGTTCTTCTCTTCTCCCCCAAACTCTGGGATAATTATTAGAATTGAGTTTCTGAATTGAATGATGTGTAGAGAAAGCTCAATCCCTTTAAAATTCGCAATCCTTTACAAATTTTATCTTTGATGTTTATATTTCAGTTACATCACACGTAAGCTGCCCATTGGTACGAGCCCCCGTGTCTGGATGGCCTCGTAATGTGTCTTTAGCAGCAGTGTTCTTGGTGCTGTGCCTTGCAGAGCTACTATATGGGCTGCGGGTAGAGTTTGTATGAAACAGAACCAGTCTAGGGGGTTGAGATGTTGCTTATTAAAAGTTGCAGGTAGAAAAAACTTTCTTCCCTTTGTATTTTATAACCATTAAGCAATGATTGAGAGGCTGCCACATGCAGGATATTAGGGCACAAAGAGTTGTAAAAAGCAGTCTGTGTTTGAAACAGAACATCAGCATCATTCCTGAGTGTCTCAACAATTATTTCCTTACAGAATCTAATCACTGATCTTTTAAGAACTATATTCCATAGAATTCTATAGAATATAGTTTCCATCTTAAAAATCATCTGATGCTTCATGTTGAACTTAGAAAAAAAATCTAGACTCCTTATGTGGGCCTGGATTGTGCTGACACCTTGACCCTCACGGCACAGATCTCGTCTGACCACTCACCTTGCTCAGTCAGCTCCACCGTCCAGCCTGCTCCTGCCTTGAGGACTTTCTACTGACTAGACAGTCTTTTCTACTTCCCCTTTGAGAATGTGTCACCTTCTCAAAAACTCAACATCGTTGTTCATGAGGTAATGCGGCAATGAACCACCTGTGCACACAGCTCTGGTCTTCTTGTGGGTTTTATTTTTTTCATTTTATTTTATTTTTTAATTTATTTCAGGTTAATGTGAGGGTACAAGCAACCAGGTCAAAATATTTGATTTTGTTAGGTAGAGTTCGTCTTGTGGTTATGTCCCACACACAAAAGGTGTGCCAACCCCCACAACACCCTGCCCATTCAGTGAGAGCACCCCAACACCTTTCCCCTCCCTCATTACCCCTTCCCTCAACTTGAATTGAAATGAGTTTTCCTCCTATGTGGGCATGCATTAGATCGTCTACTGGCTTTGTATTTGCTTTTCTATCCTTGTGATACTTTACTAAGAAGAATATGTTTCATCTCCATCCAGGACATTACAAACGATGTGAAGTCACCATCTTTTTATGGCTGAATAGCATTCCATGGTGTGCATGTGCCACAATTGGTTAATCCATTCCTGCATTGATGGGCATTTAGATTATTTCCACGTCCTGGCGATTGAGCCGCAACAAACAATCTAGTGCAAATGTCCTTATGGTTAAGTGATTTTTTTTCTTCTGGGCAGATGCTTTTGGGTTTTAAATCTACTAGTGAGCTTGTCCCGTTAGGGAGAGACCTGAGGTCTTCCCTATCTTCAGGCCCGACCCTGCTTAGCTTCCGAGATAATCCGAGATAAGGCGCCTTCAGGGTGGGACGGCTGCAGACTTTCCTGCCTTCCTTTGCATTTCTAGCGCCCAGCTTTAGATCAGATATCACAAATGCTTGATCAGTATTTGTTGAGTACGAGAAGGAACATAATGGAGTAGCCTTACTTGAAATGAGTCATGGTATTTTAGATTTATAATATATGTTTAGTAGACACCATTTAAGTTATATCATAAAAGAAACATACTTATTTTTGCTTACCCTCAAGGCCATTCACTTCTTTCCTAACTGAGGATTATCCAAGATCATAACTGTTCTTCTCACGTCTAGTTGTCTTTCACCAGCCATGTGCTAGACAAACTATACACGTGATTTGCTTCATCCATGCAAGATATTTATCCAAAGGTGGCCAGAAAAAAGAGAACAAGTGACATTATTTGAGTCTTTTTTTTTTTTTTTTACAAGTTAACAGTTTATTAAGAATTAAACAAAGGTATGATGTGATTGCAGTACAAGCAAGACATTCAAGATAGGTATAATACTACTACTCACACAAAAACTTAAATTTCACCTCAAAAAAAATCAGAACAGAGAAAGCAATTTCACTGTTATAAGATAAGATATTTCATGCAAAGTATTAACTCTGCCCCGCCAAAGCCCAACCTCCCAACAAACAAAAAACTTTCTGGGAATACTGCTATGCTAACATATTAACCACAGTATAATCATTCATAGGAAAACAGTAATTAAGCAATGAATTAAATGAAATAACAAAGTTCAAACTGTCATAAACTCATGGACCACAATGATTTTACAAAACAAGCAATTCCAGAA